>JAPMLY010002171.1:0-67092 GCA_026401115.1 Tetraselmis chui | reverse complement strand
CGCCAGCCCTGTGAAACCTTTTAGCCTCCCCTGGGGGAGAGGCCCGAAGATACGCATGACGGAGGTGGGTCGCAGCCGGAGGAGCGGCACGGTATGGCGGCGGAGGTCGGGAGGATCATCCGCCGTCGGAAAAACCCGGTACGGGGGGTTTTCGGTTAAATATTCCCGTACCCACCATCTTCTAAGGATAGCCGATCCATGGGCACTATCCGTTCCCCTCCCGTAGTCGGTACCCGGTTATCGACATGCTGCCTCAGGCAGTGTGCCCCGGGCTATCGCAACGGTACACTGCTCGTATAGGGGGCCCCCTAACAACGTAAACCACCGGGGGAGGGTGCGGCCAGCACAACGCGATCAGATGGGTGGCAGAAACATACGGCAAAAGGACAAGGGACAAGAGACATCTGGCTCGGAGGTAGGAGAGCCAGTCGGACACCGTCTGCAGCCCAGCTATTTTCTGCTCCCAGCCCCCGCAGGAGGGGAGAAGGCTAGACTAGGTGGAGAGTCGCGCCGAGAAGAGCGACTACTATCTCCAATATCTCGGACGGGGTTGAGCACGGATCGAGACGGGTCCGACGACGACCTGAGCGCGGGGGGGTTTCCACATGCCTTTCCCCCTACCTCCGGCACGACCGGAGTCGCACATGAGCCGAGGTCAGGCAAGTTCGACTCGACCAGCTCAAGTTGACCAGCCTTGCTGATCAGCGACCCCGCCGCGGCTGGAGCAGGCAGCGTATCGTAGAGACTAGCGACATCTTATATTTCATATTGTTCCCAAAGAAAAATACGTATAGATAGAAAAATAATAAGTACATGGATACGGGTATGTTTTAGACGATATCGTTACTGCCATTGGAGAGGTTGGGATTAGTGGTTCACGGTCTACTCATGCTTAGAAGTGCAGTTAGGCATAGTACAGGGGGGGGCTAGAGACAGCAACCGGTTTATACTGGTATTGTTGTAAACAATTTCAATTTCAATTTCAATACTTTTAAAAGCGCTATGTACCGAGGCTTCCCGACATTTGCTTATCACGCGGATCACAACTACCGGATTCATCCCGCCTCGCCCTCAGTCGTGCCAAGCCTAGCACGGCTATTGGGCACCCACCACGAGGAAGTGGGGGTGAGTGCCGACGGGTCAGTGAGCGCACCCCCCTCTTGGGCCACCGCCGCTGCGCCGCCGGTGCCATAAACACGTACAAAGACTAATGAAGTGCAAAAAGCTCCGCAAACATGAGGACCGGGTGAAGGGGGGGGGGGGGGGGGGGGGGGGGGGGGGGGCAATAGGGCAAGAGTGACAAGAAGGTCTTATGATCCAATAGACCAATACTTGGCAAATGGAGCCACTATATTATGCACAAGCCTAGCACAAAGAACAAAGGAGAACACAAGGAATACCCACGCAACCATGTAAGCGCAACACTTGGAAGCGACAAGCGGTGCCTTACGCGCTTGCGGCCCATGACGCGCGGGTGACGAAAGCCATGGCAAGATACAAACACGTATAAGGCAATCACCCCTAATATTCTCGCCTTAGCCGGTGCATGTTTTGCCCACACAAAGGTGTGTATGTGTGTGGGGGGAGGGGGGAATCCCCAAAATATGATGATGGATCCTAGTAGTACAAGAAGCAGTACTTGGCAGGCAACACAGCGATGACCGGTTTTGTGGCTTAAGCCCTCAGCCTAAAACCCTATGAAGTAAACATTAAACCCTAAAAATCTAATAGTACTTCGCAGTAATTGTAAGGGCGACAAGGAGAAAAAAGGGGAGCCTACAAAAAAGGGGGGGGGGGAGGCAGGGGGCACCTAAAGCGGGGGCACAAGTTGTGATGGCCGATCAATATAGTAAACATGTGATTTATAAGGTTAATTTACCCTAGGGCACGTTTTGCCAAAGATGTCAGCTTGCTTACAATTTGGCCAAAAGACACCCACAGACAGGGTCTGGGGGTCAATTAGCGCAGGATTATAGGGATGGGTGGGTGGGTTCGCGCGAAGCCTAGATTGGCTGAGCGCGAAAGCAGAGAGTGCCTAGGCTCGTGGCTAGCTACGGCTTATAAGGCACGGGCTAGCTAGAGCTGACCGTTGGGGAAGTCGTTGGTCGTTGGCTGCGTCTAACTGCTTGGGCAAGGTGGTTGCCCTGCAGGTGAGACGCGCCGATTTTAACGGTAACAGTAACCGCTAGAGTTACTGTCCCGTACACATGATATTGGATATGCAAACCTCTAGATTCAAATCAATCTGACCATTTACCCTAGGGCACGTTTTGCCGGAAACCTAAAGCCAAAGGCTTGCACAGCCAGAATTAGTGTTGCGGGGGGGACGGAGAGAGCCAGCCGAAGAACCGCCAAGCAGCAGGTGTTGGGGTCATGGTTGGGTCAATATACTTTCCTTCAGTCACAGAGCTGTTTTTGGCCCAGCCACCCATAAATTTGATTACGGGGAGGGGCGCGCCGATGCAGCTGGCAGCGGACGCCGCGCCTTTCCGTAGGCTGTGCGATGTCCATTTAAAGCCGGCGGGCGCGGACGAGTTGACTGTGAGAAGGGCGAGGGCGAGCCAGGCGGAGATGGTGGAAGCGGCACCCCAAGCGGCGGAGGGCTCTGAAGGTGAGAAACTCCAGAAGGCGAGCGGGGGTGGCTTGTTGTAGAATTTTGTGCAGAAAATAGCGCGTTGTTCCGTGTAGTAGTCTATCAGGTTCGCCAGGACGGGGTTTGCGGCTACAGGGATAGCGATGACCAGTTTATCGCTGGCGTTGCGGCGTTGGTCCCCCTTAGATTTCCGCACGTAGAGGCAGATTTGCTGCGAAGGTTTGTCGACCACGAGGTCGCCGGTCTGGCAGCGGGCGCCGGTTTCGGCGCGGCAGAAAAACGTGTAATTGACGCACACCGCTAAACAGGCCCTGAAGCGTTGCATCTGGGGGAAGGCAGCAGGGGTCCACGCGAAAGTGTCGTGGAGGGTGTCGGCGTAGTGTAGGATGTCCAGGGCGACTTGTGCGGGTAGCGGGAGGCGAGCGGTGGTAGGTACCAGGCGGTGCTGTAGCATTTCGAAGCCACGGCGGGCGTCCGCCAAGAGTTCGCCCACGGCGACAGGTTGGCGCCGGTGGTCACGGAAGAACTTGTTTATGGCAGAGAAGTAGGGTTGCAGCGAGCTTGCAGCGACCGTTCCGAGTAGGGCCAGCCAGGCCGTGTAACGGACCATTGTGGCGGGTGTGGCCTGTAGCGGGGCGATGTTCTCTTCTGCACAAAAAAGAAAAAATTGCCTGATTGCGCTCTGGTAGCTCGTGTACGTCGAGGGCGCTAGCGAGTTGCTGAGTAGGGCAACCGCCGTAACCCCGAGTCTGTCCGATCCTAGGAGGTCTTGGAAAGTTTCAGCTAAATCGGTGGACCAGGGCGACTGTGCTGCTTCACGGCGTAAGCCGTAGCGCGGCGGTCCTGTACGCAGAGGGGGGATGTGCTGTACAGGCGCATTTAATCGGTCCGGGCGTATCGCTCGGCCATTCGCACCGCGTCGAGTGTAGAGCCAAGAGGGGGTGTTAGCCGAAAGGCCACGATGCTCCACGCGGGTGGCCCGACCCCTTCGTGCTTGCCTAGCCTGCCTGGAAAGAACAGGTCGCGGGACGCTGGGAAGTGCACGGTCTCGGTGGCCAAGCGTGCGAACGCGTGGTACCACGTCTTGTTTCGCCAGAAGGGGGCGATAACGGTGGCCGCTGCTTGAGCTTGTTCGAGTTTTGCTGCCAGCGCCGGTAGGGCAGACCAAGGGGGGTTGCAGTAGTTGTTTTCGCACTTCCACGCCACGTCGGAAAGGTGTAGGCAGTCGATGTCCTCGCACAGGGGGTCGCGCCAGCGGGCATTGAAGCGTGGGAGCTGCGTGTTGAGCATCGAGGCGAAACGGTCGATAGTGTGCGGCCCCCACCGGTGTTGAAGGTAGGCGAACACACGAGGGTTGAGCTGCCAGTCTTCGTAGTCCAGCTCCCGGCTTAGCGCGTCGGCCCATATGTTGGCCGCCGAGCGGATGTAGCGTGGCCGGATGTTGATGTCGTTGCTGTCGAGGAGGTACCATAGGCGACGTAGTTCGGCCATCATGGCGGGCGAGCGCGAGGTGAGCTTGGTGAGGGCGGCGACCACCGCCGTGTTGTCCTCGTGTAGGAGGACTTGTCGGCCTCGGAGTTGGGGTAGAAAAGATTCCACCGCGTGTCGCACCGCGCGAAGTTCCTTCCACGTAATGTGTTGTTGGCGGTCGGTCGCGCTCCAAAAGCCCCGGGCTTGATAGTTGGAGTCCTCGTTGAGCACGGCTCCCCAACCGTAGTCGCTCGAGTCGGCGTGGAGGTAGGCGGTCTCGATAGGTTTGTAGATGGACCGCCCGTTGTGTTGAGTGGGGACCGTGCGCCACCACTCGAGGTCTCGGCGTAGTTGGTGGGTGAGGCGGACGCGTCCGCCCCACCCAACCCGTGTGGCTAACACGTTGTGGAGCTCGCGCAAAAAGAAGCGCGCGGGGGCGATGGCGAGGTAGAGGAATTGTGCCTTTCCGGCGAAAGCCGCAAGTTGGCGAGTAGGTAGCCACCGGGCGTTTGACGCAGCTCGGCCGAGGAGGGATGAGGCTTGTTGCGCGAGCTGTTGGAGCTTTGCGGGGGGGGCGCGGAACATGCCGTGATGGAGGTCCACCGTTAAGCCTAAATGGTCGCCCACTTGGGTGGGCGTCCAAACGCCCTTCTTGGGGTTGCGTTCGAGGCCGAGGCTGTCGAGTAGGGCTTGAACGCGTTGTCGCAGTAGGAGGGCGTCTTCGTAGGAGTCGGCGAGGAAAAGGAAGTCGTCCATGTAGGGTAGGAGTCGAATACCCCGCCACCGCGCGTTGCGGAGGAAGCGCTTGGTAGGGCGGCGACTGTGAGGGGAAGTAGCCGCTGGCACCGGTGGCGGGGGGCGACGAAGGTGGTTCGTGAACACTTGAGTTAGCTTGCAAAAGTAGTAAGCCGACCCCGACCAGCCCATGGGGAGGCATGCTAGGCGCCATAGCGTGCCGCGGTAGTTGACCGTGAAGAAGTCGCGGTCTTCCTCCCGGATGCCAAGGGTGTAGTACCCGTCGGCAAGGTCGAGGGAGACGAAGTAGTCGCCCGGCCGCGAGAGGTGACGTAGGTGCTTGAGCGTCTCGCACGTCATGTTGAAGGTCGAGCAATAACGGTTGAGTTCTCGAAGGTCGATAATCAAACGCCATTGGTTGCACCCGGGTTTTGGAACTAAAAACATCCGGGAAACGTAGCGAGGGTTGTCCGCTCGCTCCCAAGCTCCGCAAGCCTCGAAGCGGGGGAGCTCCGAGTTTAGAAACTCGAGTTGGGCCGGCGTCGCGTCGAGCATAGAGATGCCGTGGTTGAAGGGCTTGGGGCGTAGACCTTGCTTGAACTTTACGCGAACGCCATGGCGGATCCAGTTTAGGACTTGGCCGCTCGCTCCGATGCGCTCCCACTCCCGCCATCTTCGACGCACGCGGTGGCGCATGAAGGAAGACGTCGGGGAGCAGGAATCGGAGCGGCGGGCCACACCGTCATTTCTTGCTTGAGGTTTTAGCCGGGTCGGTCGGCTTGGGGGCGGGGGCGGCGCGTGCTGCTGCTGCTGCTGCTGCAGCGGCCTTGCGTTTGTCGGCGGCGGCTTTGCGGGCTCGCGCATCGGGGCCGGGAGGCTTGTCCGGTGTGACTTTTGCGAAGGCAGCTCCGGCGGCGGCCTTGCTGGCGGCGTGTAGGCTGACTTCCAGCGTGCGGTCGACGAAAGCTTGGCGAAGCGCATCCAATGTGCCGGAGACCGCGGCAGGGCGCGGTCGGCAGAAGCGCTCGTGGGCCAGCTCGGCAAAGACGCGGTCCGCATCTGTGCTCGTTTGTCCGCCCTTGGTGAGGCGGAGGAAGCCCAATCTAGTACGGGCGGCCTCCTCCGTCGCCATGTGGGTGCGATGACCCGCTCGGATGAGGGTAATCGCTGCCGCCTGCTCTGCCGGTAGAGGTGTGCCGTGCGACAGCGTGTCCAGAGCCTCGCCAATTGCCGCGTTGGCGCAGCTGTCGAAGAAGGCATAGCACCCGATGTGTAGGTACTCGTCGTAGGCTGCCTGGGTGCGTTTGTCGCTGAGAGAGCGGGCGGTGTCGTCCGTGAGTGTCCACAGACGTGGCTCGTCGACGTCGCGAGGGGGACGTTCGAGGCCGGATGGGATGACTTCGCCGTAGTAGGTGAAGTCGACGAATTCGGCCGCGGAGGGGTCGGGTTCGTCGTCAAGCAGGTCGATAGGTGGCACAGGGGCCTCCTTGCCACCCTCCGTCGCTGTGGTCGCGTCGGTGGGAATGGACTGCTGTTGATCAGTAGTAGCAGGTGTGGTTGTCGGCTGTCGAAGCTGAGCGAGTAAGGCAGCGTTAGCCGCCAAAAACTGCTCAGTAATGCGTTGTTCCGATTCCAAAACTGCCGTACGAATCTGTTCGGCTGTGCGTTGTTCGAGTGTGGTAGCGTGAGGGTCGGCCGCTGCTGCGGATGTAGACTGCTCAGGCTGCATAGTGGGGAACTGCGGAGCTGAACGAGGGGAAGTGTCGCGTGACGCTCGAGTGCGCATGGGACGAAAAGGTAAAACTGACACCCTGCTCGACTACTAGAGTCGAGACTGCATTCGCGCGAAATTTGGATTTGGTGGCCCTTGGGCCACCCTACACGCAATGTGAGAGGGAATCGGGTGGGTGGGTTTGCGTGAGCGATAGCTCTCGCAAAAGGCAGAAGGTGGACACACAATCGCTGCTGGTGTGTTATATAGGGTGCGGACATTTTACTGTCCGTGCGCGCTTGGGCGCTTGAACCGTTAGGGAGATGTAGCGTCGGAGGTAACGCATGTAACGGAGGTAACGCCGGTTACTTCGTAATTTAGCCCTGTAATTCAAACCTCTATATTACTAATATGACCATTTAAGCTGTGTTGGGGCTCACTTATGCCATCTGTCGCCGACTGGCGTGTGACGTTGGGTGGGGGCCCGCCAGGGGTCATCCACCCAAAGAGTTGCCAAGCTCCCGGGCACGGGAGCACTGTTGGGTCGATGTAGTCGAGGACTACGTCCGACTCTCGCGCCCAACCGCCGAAGAACTTGATCTTCTGCATTGGGGTACCGATACTGTACGCAGCAGTAGCTGCACCCTTTCGGAGGGAGTGCGAAGTCCACGCGAAACCGTCCGGAGGTTGTTCGTGTACTGCACAAAGTACGCGTTGTAGCCAAGCAGTCAGGGTGTCCGCAGTCCAGTTTGTCGTAGGCTCGCGTACACTAATAGCCCATCGTCTGTCCGGAATCTTCCCGGCGGAGAACCTGGTACGGGCAGCGTCGAAGTACTGTAGTAGTTTCGCCATGTCCGGGTGAGCCGAGGCCGGTAGTTCACAGAGGAGTTTTCGCTCCGTGGAAGTACCCCGTTGACCTTTTCTCGTTCCGTGGTATAGGAGGATTCCGCCGGTCGGAGTACACAACAGGTCTCCAGACCGGCACTCAACTCCCGCTCCACCTCGACAAAAAAATGTGGCCAGGAGCACCGTCGCTAGACACGCTCGGAACAGCAGAATGAGTTCTGCTTGAGCCTGAGTCCAAGTGTCTGTCAGCTGTGTGCGGAGGTCCTTGGCCAGGCGTAGCGATGAGACAAGAATCCGGGCTGGGAGGTACAGGCGTGTGCGGCTGGGCTGGAGGGAAACTTGGGACGCAGCGAGACCCCGCCGGACCTTGGCGACCAATTCGCCTTGTGCGACTGGTTCTGCGCCGTGGTCCTTGAAAAACCCGTTTACGGCTGAAAGGTAAGGCTGTAGACTAGTAGCCTTAATGGTGCCACGTTCTCCGATCCATGCAATGTAGCGGGCCATGGTAGCAGTTGTTGCTGCCAGCGGCGGTAGGCCTTGCTCCTCGCAGAACTGGAAGTAAGGCTTGATTGCGCTGTTGTACGTGTCGGACGTGCTCTTCGCCCAAGCGGCGGTCAGCAATTCGAGCGTTTTTGCTCCAAGGCTGTCAGTGCCCAGTAGACGTTGCATGTAGGGGCGCATCGAGGCGGCCCACGGGTTGTTGCAGCCTGCCACCTCCACCTTGTAGCGGACCTTTGCTGGTCTGGTGGGGTAGGCTTGGACTGCTGGCCTGATGTGCCGTGTGTTGAACAGGGTCAGTGTAGCACTGACAGCGCCCCGGCGGAGGTACAACCAGGCCGGGAGGGAATCCGGAATACAGTGACGGGCCAATGAGGCTTGCCGACTGTACCGCGTCCGTGCCGCCGCCCGGGACGGAACAAGTGAGGTCGGGCCGGAAGGACCGTCTCGTGGCACGCCAATTCGGTAAGGGCCTGATGCCACGCTTTCCCTTGCCACCGGGGGGCGACCACCGTGGCTGCTGCGCCGCTCTGCTGTAGTTTCTGGGCGAGGTCGGGTAGCAGGGGCCATGGCGGGTTGCACCAGTTGTTTTCTGCTCTCCAATTCGCATCGGCGAGGTGAAGGGCGTCCACGGCTTCGCACGATGGGTCTAGCCAGTTCGCGTTGTAGCGGGGCAGTAGCGTGTTGAGAGCCGACGCAAACCGGTCGATTGTGTGCGGGCCGAAGTGTGTGTCCATTTCGTGGAACACCGCGGGGTCGAGTTGCCAGTCGTCGCTGTCGAGGTGTCGGCTGAGCTTGTCTGCCCACGTGTTTGCCGCAGAACGGATGTATCTGGGCCTGATGTGGATGTTGTTGGTGTCCAACAGGTACCATAACCGGCGTAATTCGTTCATCATCTCCGGGGAGCGGGACGTCAGGCCGGTCAGGACGTGGCAGACCGCCTGGTTGTCTTCGTGGAGGAGGACGTTGCGGCCAGCCAGGTGTGGCAAGAAGCTGAGGACGGCCAGACGGACGGCCTTCAGTTCTTTCCAGGTAATGTGCTGCTGTTCGTCCTGTATTCCCCAGAAGCCGCGGGCTTCGAGTCTGCCGTTCAGGACTGCCCCCCATCCATACCCCGAACTGTCGCAGTGGATGTAGGCTGACTCGACCGGGCGGTGTATGTTCTTGCCGTTGGCGTGACTGGGTACTTGTGTCCACCACTGTAGATCTCGACTGAGCTGCGGAGAGAGACGGACGCGGCCTCCCCACTTGTCGCCGAGTACGGAGTGCAGTTCGCGGAGGAAGAATCTTGCCGCTGGAATTGCCAGAAAAAGGTACTGCGCCTGACCCGCGAATGACTGTAGTTCCTTGACAGGGAGCCATCTGCAGTTTCGGGTTGCACGTTGCAGTAGGTGACGAGCTTGTCTTGCGAGCTTCTGTAGCTTTTCCACCGGGGCGAAGAAGTAACCTGAAGCTGTGTCGATGTCGATGCCCAGGTGGTGGCCGTATTGCGTCGGCTCCCAAAAACCCTTGGAGGGGTGGCGGAGAAGGCCGAGATTGGTGAGGAGGCGGTCGACGCGCTGCCTGAGCGAGAGAGCGAGAGCACGAGTGGCGGCGAAGAGGAGAAAGTCGTCCACGTAAGGTAAGATTTTGGCTCCGCGCCACCGCGTGTGTCGGAGGAAGCGCTTGCTTGGTCTGTCGCTGTCGGGTTGTGTAGGCTTCCCGTTCTGTGTTGTAAACCCACCGGGGTCTGGTTGACGGAGGTGTCGTACGAATGTGTCCGTGAACGCGCAGAAGTGGTAAGGGCTGAGCGACCAGCCCATCGGGAGTCCAGCTAGTCGGTACAGCTGGCCGCGAACGTTTACGGTTAGATAGTCGCGCTGCTCTGGCACGATGCCCAGCGCGTAGAACCCGTCTTTTAGGTCGAACGAGAACATGTAGTCGCCCTTCCGAGTCAGATGACGAACGCCTAGCAAAGACTCCATCCGTAGTCGCTTTCTGACGCAGAAGCTGTTCAGGTGTCGTAGGTCGACGATAAAACGCCACTGATTGTGGCCGGGCTTGGCGACTAAGAAGAGTCTTGACACGTACTTGCTGCAGGTGGTGCGTTCCCAGGCTCCCGTCTCCACGAAGCGCGCAAGCTCGGCCTCGACAAAGGTGAGCTGCTCGGGGGTAGCGTCCAGCAGTGAAGTACCTTGGTTGAACGGGGGTGGGGGTCGGTTGTTTAGGAAGGGAATAGTAACGCCCTCCCGGATCCACCGTAAGACTTGTCCGCTCGCGCCGATATCTTTCCAGGCTTGCCAGTTTCGCCGCACGCGATGACGCATGTAGTTTGAATCTGGGTTGCAGGAATCGGCGCGGCGGGTCACCCCGTCATTCGTCCTTGTCGCCCTCGGTCTTCTTGTGTGCCTTGTCGGTAGGGGGGAGGGGGCGGCCGCTCGTGCGGTCCTTTGGCTTGGCCTTGGTTTTGTCCGGCTTGTCCGGCTTATCGTTCGGCCTGTCCGGTTTGTCTGGTCTAGGCTTGTCGGCCTTGAACTGGGCAGCTGCTTGCGCTTTTGCAGCTGCTGTGATGCTGACTTCGAGTCGTTTGTCCTCCAGGGCTGCCAGGAGTCCGTCGACGACGTTGCCTCCACGATCGGAGGCGACAGTGTCGAAGCATCGTGAGTAGACGAGACGCTCCGCGACGCGTTCTTCTCCGGTGAGAATCTTCTTGGCCTTGAAGCGTCTGATGTAGGTGAGTCGCGCTTCCCCCGCTGAGGCCACTGCTTGATTAGTACGTAGCGCTGCGTCGACGAGGGAGTAGGCGTAGGTTGTTTCGTCGGGGGTAGAGGTGACCGAGCGAAGCGTTTCCATAGCAGTTTCGAGTGCCGCGTTAACGGCGGCCGTAAACACACCATAGCAGAGCAGGTGTCGATACTCGTCGCGGGAAGAAATTCTCGCGTTGTCCGTAAAAAATTTGTCGGCCTCGTCGTGTCGAGGGTTCCACAGGCACGGGGCTGTTGTGCCAGATGGGGGTAGGCAGTCCGCGAACGTACGGGACGCGAATTCTGACCACTCTCTAGGGTCGATGTACTCTAGAGGGTTGGTTTTACTGTCAGCTGGTAGAGCGTCGAGCTCGAGTCGTCCACCCGCAGCGCTGTCGGAGTCGGCTGTGGGGATGGCTGAAGTAGTTGGTTTTGTTGACGCGGTTGCGACGGAGAGAGTTTCGACCTGGGCTGCTAACTGCTGCACAATCTGTGTTAGCAATTGCAGCTGGTCTGGCTGCTGTTCCGGCGCGTCACCGGGCGCAACGTAGAGGTCAGTAGGCAATACCAGGCGGTCTGCCATTTGGACTGACGGAGTGTGTTTTCGTGCGTCGTGCAGGAGACTCAGTGATCAACACCTTGCGTGGCTAGCAAGAGCCACGATGCCGTTTGCGTGAGCGATAGCTCTCGCAAAAGGCAGAAGGTGGACACACAATCGCTGCTGGTGTGTTATATAGGGTGCGGACATTTTACTGTCCGTGCGCGCTTGGGCGCTTGAACCGTTAGGGAGATGTAGCGTCGGAGGTAACGCATGTAACGGAGGTAACGCCGGTTACTTCGTAATTTAGCCCTGTAATTCAAACCTCTATATTACTAATATGACCAAAATGAGGGGGGGGGGGGGGGGGGGGGCAAGAGGGCAAGGTCGGAAATAAACTAATGATATGGGTCGGGGGAAAAACAATTAAATTAAAGGTTACCACTGAAAAGGTCCGAGCTGCGACAGCTCCCCCATTATCAGCAGAATGGTAATTAATTGGATCGCCAAGTTAACTACACCGGCTTTAAATTGTTAATTTCATCACGACATGATCGAGGAATAAAATCGACCTCCTTGCCCGACTGTATAGTAGTGGTACATGTACTTCATTAGTCGTCGCGCTCGATCCTCGTTGATCCGCCGAAGGACCAAGCTTCCCACGGCGCGCGACGACTCTTACAGCAAGGAGCCCACACGCCCCGGGGATCTCGCGACTAGCCAGCGCATGTGTGACCATCGTTTAAGGGGGCGCGATGAGCCAAGCAGTAGATTTACCTGGCACCAAGGTTTTCGTGGCACAGGTGCGTAAACACCCTCGTGACTCACCCGCTCGCCTCGCCAACTTCCAACCATCTTCCCCCGGTAGTAAGTCTTCTGTGGAACCACAACCGGTTCGCAATGAATAACACCTGACGCGACAACCTCGGTGCGTGCGTGGTAGCTTCAGCATGCGACAGGCGGGAGCAGGTATGTGGACGGAAAGGTGTGGATACAGGGTGTACTGATATCAGTTCGTGATGAGAAAGATGTCACGTGGTACACGGTGGACGACGGCACGGGTGTGCTGGCCGCCAAGCTGTCGGCCGCTGCGCGGCAAAGGGTGATGACGCCCGGCGAGAGGGGAGCCCCGGGAGACTATGTTCTGATCGTGGGTAAAGTCAAAGCGCATGCCAAACTGGGGCGTATAGTTCTATTGCACACCGTCATTGACCTGTCAGCCCAACCAGACCGCGAGGCGGTGTGGAGCATGCAAGTGATTGAAGCGACGAAGGCCGGCGCGTGGTAGTCGAACGACACAGTACCCGGGTACTCGCCAAATCCGGGCGCCCTCCGCGGGGGTGAAGAGGACCATTCGGCAGTTCGTCAAGAAGAGCATATCACCCGCGACACAAAAACAAATATCACGATAGGCGCGTTTTTGCCACAGGCCACAGCACCACAGCTGCTCGTAAACCGAGCTGCAGCGTGAGCTGTGCCTTGTCGGATGCACTTCCGTACAGCATTACCGACAAGGCTGTGCGTGTTTCCGTTTTTTCATCGGAGGCACAAATACACAGCAGCCACGCGTGTCACATCCCTCTGATCCTTATTTTTGAGCGCTGCTTTTATTCGGCCTCGCGAATGAATTCATCATTATTTTGTATGCTTACGCGTGGAAACCACAAAGCGAAACAAAGGAGAAAGGAAGACAAAACCCCACCGCCCTAAGGACCAGGCTCACTCGTATGAATTTATCCAGTGGATTCCAGTACTTTCTTTGTAATTATCTCTCACAGATTCCCCCAAAAAAAAAACACACATTTTGATATTATATGGAGGAATTTTATTGATTCGTGGTTTTCACTGCTTTTTCTTATTGTTAGGAGCTTGCCATATTGGGAGGCATAGTTTGCTTTCCGTATGTAATGATTGAATATTTTCTTGCAAGAAAAAACATTAGTTGGTGGCCTCCTAGCGCCGAAAGGTCTCTCGCCGTCCATGTCGCTCACGCGGACAACATCTTGCGCGGTTTGTCCCCCGCCGCAAACGGTGTGGAGGATACTTCTTCCTCGGTTGGGATGCCTTCTCCTGCCAAGGCACTCGCCATGGGTAGCAAGCGTCCCCGTGTTTCCTCGAGCGGCGCGTGAGGCGCCGCTTGTCGCCTCCACGTGTTGCATTCTCAACGTTGCCTAGGAGTTTCCTTGGTTTAATTTGCTAGGCTTGTGCACAATGTAGTGCTTCCTTTTGCCGTGCTTTGAATTCCGCGAGCCTCTTGTCACTCTTGCCCTCTTCTTTCCCCTCCCTTTTTCCTTGTCCGTGTTCATGTTGTTCTTATAATTCATTAATCAAAAAAAGTAGTGAAAACCAGCAATCAAAAGGGGAAAAAGATGATGATTTAATTGTTCATTGTATATATTTTTGGGGGTTTTTGGACGCATTAAAAACGTGAATTAGAAGAAGCACTAAAGGAACGTGGACGCATTCCACAACTACCTGAAGGCAACTGTTTTATTTTATATCTGCTATAATTAATTTTGTTTTTGTTTTTTTTGGGGGGGGGTGGGCAAAATGTGCATAAATTGGGGAACATTTACGGCATCACTTCCCTCTGTGTCGTTTGTAGGGATTACGAGATGAATGAATTGAGGGATTTTCACATCATCACCGCCATACAACGACATCGATAAACGTAGCTAGTAGATGATCATCTATAGACTCGGTACAAGCTCTATATGGCATGATAACGTTTAAGCCGTAACCAATGTGGTTCGACCGGAGATTTTTATACGCGGCAGCCATTCATTGGTTCACGGGCAACACACATGGCATTGCACTCCTTCCACTTACACCCACAAAACCATCCAACACACCGACGGTCTCCTCACATTTGGATTAGAGCCCTTCATGAATGTCTCGCGTCTTGTTGGGGCCATCATGGCATATGCGCATGTGTTACTAACTTGATGTCGTTTTGGGATTTTAAATTAAACCTTTTCGTAATATTGCGCATGGTGATTACCGAGCTTGCACCCGCGGACGGGGACGATGTACTCGTGGACGGGGTGGTCGATGGGGACGTGGGGGTCGTGGCAACCCAGCGCCTTATGCCTCCTACCGGATATCCCTTAGTGTCCCACTCAGACATGGAACTTCCCGGCTGGGACGCTGCATAAGCCAATCAACTCCCACTTTCCGCTTTTCGCTTTTCATGTGTTCGCAGTTTTGTGTGCCGAATGTAATCAAGAGATTTTATTTAGAAAATCACGTGTCGCTGAACGAACGAACCGGCGTCGATAAATCCGTCTCATTTTGATTTTCATCGTCTTCCAATTTTGATCTTGACAACGGAGCGACATAATGGTGCATGCCGGCCCTTCGGTACGATTTTTCTCATTCGATAAGAATCGAAATGCCTGAACCTCCTCTCCATGTATATATACATGTATGTGGTATCACTTCCCCCTCATATTCAATATTGTCACATATTCAAATTCCCCCCTTTCGCGCATAGCTTCTTGTCACTCTCAGCCGCCCGTAAACTTTCCTTCGCCCATGCCTTGAGGTATTGAGTGACTGAGTACATAAGCATAAGACAACTTGGCAAGAGGTAGTATTTGCTAGAAGCTAGAAGACGCAAATGAAATGTTTTACAACAATTATCGGATACTTGGACCGGCTGCCGTCTACCGGCCGTCAAGACTCTGACATCTAGGACTCTAGGAGCCGCGATTGGGCCGGGTGCGTCTTTGACCAACTGCAACTGACGACACACCTATTTGCCTCAAGGTTTGTGTGTCATTGTCCCTCAGGGGTAAATAATTGCAAGCAACTACAAGAATTTCTTCGTCCCTTGCCTAAGCAATAACATAAATAATAACTATATAGTAACATACTTTCAAAAGAAATCATATGGCAACCGACAAAACTGATGTTTCTCTCAAGCGATGGGAAATACGGTGGAGTTAGGGTTACATTTTAGGGTACATGGCTATGAAATCGAACAACCCACATGCAAATACGGTCGAGCTCAGAAATAAGCTTCTTTGCAATCGATGCGGTCACAATTCGGAAAGCTAGATAGGAACGGAGCTCTATTCTCATAACTCCTGAGAAATTTCTGAAATTTTGAAGTGGTTGGGAGAAGTGATCATTTGTTTTAGGTAGCTCTACCAGCAACCAATTGACTTATAGTTCATGTCATTTCATGGCGGCACGTAGAGCTTGCAATTTTCATTCTCTTCTTGACAGCAATATGAAAATTGATGTACTTACATTGTTCTTTTGAAGCCCATTTACAACAACTTTGCACACAACTTGTCACGTACTATAAAAACATACTCGGTTACAAGAAGAACAAGATGAGCACGGGCAAAGAAAAAGGAGGGGAAACAAAAGGGCAAGAGTGACAAGAGGATCACGGAATCCAAAGAACGGCAAAAGGAAAGCACTACATTGTGCAAAACCTAGCAGATTAAACTAAGGAAACTCCAAGGCCACGCCGAGAATGCAACACGTGGAGGCGACAAGCGGCGCCTCACGCGCCGCTCGAGGCAGCACGGGGACGCTTGCGGCCCATGGCGAGGGTGAAGAGCGCCGTAGCAGGAGAAGTCATCCCAGCCGAGGAAGAAGCGGCCTCTACGCCGTCCGCAGCGGCGGACAAACCGCGCAAGACGTTGTCCGCGTGAGCAACATGGACGGCGAGAGAGACCTTTCGACGCCAAGAGGGCAACAACTTGCCCACATGCATCCCTTTAGATGCGGCTGCCTGCTTGGCTAGCTCCGTCAAGAAAGCCGTGGCGTGGCCGCCGAGAGTACCAAATTCCGTGACTGCAAAGGGAATGAAATGGATGTCGGGGCGACTCCTCACCCCCTCCGAGTACTTCTCGAAATCTGTCTTCTCAGGAAGGCGGAGAGCGACTTCGGGTGACGGGGGGCTAGAAACGCCGAACAAACCGGAAACTACGGCATCAAGGGCAAGTTTTGAGCCTCGGATGCCGTGATAGTGCAAAACACCCACATCCGCGGGGAGACAGTCGTTGCCGTTGGGGAGTTGAACTAACATCGTGGGATCTGTGAGAACCTCGACGCCAACCCCGAGTGCGCCACGAACCTCGGAGATGATTTCCGCAAGGGCCGTCACTAACCAAGAGTGAGCGGTGTGGACCGAAGCATCTCCGCCGCATCGAGCCAAGTGATCCGCAAAAGCAGTGGCCCACGCATCGTCCGACATGTCAACACCCACCGACGAGAACGCACCCCGCATAGCTTGAACCGAGAGATGGCAAGAAGCACAAGCAGTGGGGGAGCGTAGAGTAGAGAGGATGCGGGATGAGGGTAGGCGAAAGATGCGACAGACCGCGACGCGGAAAACTGCCTCGTAGTGCTCAAAGAACTTGTCACGGAGCTCGCCGAGGCGACCCGAAGTAGGCGGGTCCGAAGCCAAAAAGGCAAGGGCGCCGTGGCCGAGACGAGATACAAAACGACTAGACTCCGGTCGAGCGCGGGTGGAAAACGTGGGAGCGAGCTTTGCGAAGCGAAGCAAATTGACGCGCTCACTAATGTCGGCTTGTAGCTTTGGAAAGATGTCCGTGGCAAACGCAGAAGGGGGAACGAGCGAGGGCAAGCCATCAAGGGACCGAGCAATCAGCTCGTTGTTTGGTCGGGCTTCGGCTACGCAGCCTGCGCGAGCCACAGTTGGAGGTTGCGGGGGAAGCATCGCTAAGGATGTGGTTATCAAGGGTTCGGACTTGGCGAGAGCGTGAGAACCGCACGCAGCATATAAGCGCGCCCACGACGAAGCGAGTTCTAACGACCACATGGGCTCGTTGTCGCCGTCGTCTCCGTCCGGTGTACCATGCCTTCGGGACACCGCTGTGGTCATAGCAGTCGCTAACCGTCCATACATGGTAGGCTCCATTGGAACTTCGTCTTGGGAATCCACGCGCACGCGAGCATCTTGTGCTGTAAAGAAACGGGTAGCTGAGCCCACTGCCAAACCGGCCGCTCCGACATGGGCCGCATCCGCCAAGGCAACCAAGTCCCCCACCCCCATGCCTCCGAAACGTATGGGGAGAGACATCTCGGAGCGGGTGTTGCGGGGTAGGCTAGCTGCATGAAGGCCCAATATCCTAGCCGCCACGTCTAGGGTGGCATTGTCAGCGCGCTCGAGAAAGGTCACGACGGTGTCACCGTAGCCCTCGCCCCTGCCAAGACGTCGGGGTCTGTGCGGGCAAAGTGTCCAAAGCGGCGGTTGCAATGTTGATGGATACGAAGCGCAGTGTGAGAGTGCCGGTGAGCTGCTAGACCCCTTAGACGTTCGCCGTAGGCCTCATACTTATTAAGGCCGTTTTGAACACGTCTCGAACAAAATTGGATGTACCCATTGCCCTCCCCTAATACTTTCGTCCCTTCCGTGGAAACATTTACTCCCCGCATGATGTGGCCGTTGGGTAAGTTATCGAAAGCATCACCGACACCCAAAGGGGAATACAAACAGTTTTTGCGGATGGTTACTGTGAGGCCGACGCTAGCATACGCCTCCGGCATAGCGTCGCCAATAGCCACGAGAGACGCAGGGGGTCCCAGGAAGTGACCATCATCAAAATGGTACAAACCTGTCGGAATCGGGAACGGATAGTTACACGTAGGTCGTGCCGGCCCCACAAGGGGGCCAAGTGTGGTGACTAGAGAAGTGAGAAGGAGAGAGATGGCGGCCGGTAAAGGTACCGGCAGGGCCGGCCGACCGCCAGTAATAGGGAATAGACACCAACCTCAAAGCACACGCACACACCTACAGCACCAAACACACACACACCCCTCTCACAAACCACCAAACACGGTGCCCTCCTCGCCCGCGCCGCGGAGGACGGCGCCGACTTCACATATCACAAAAACACACAACACTCACCAACATCCAATTCACTCACAAGCAAGAATCCATCTGGGGCGTGCACAACACCCGTCTCCTCACACACAACCCCACCCTGCGCTGCCCCATGTGAGGCCGACTCACTAGCAACGGCCACATGGCCGGTAACTGTCCCACCATGTCTGGCCTAAGACAGAACCGCCACAACAACGCACTACAACCACCCCTCTCCCTCATGGAACGCCACAACGGAGTCCGATGGGAGACCATCACCGCTGACCTCGGGAACAAGTCCATCAAGTCATTCACATCCCCCACACCAACCTCCACCCCTCTTGATTTTCATCCCCCTCACCCCACCAACATGCCCACCCGCCTTGTTGCTGCTGACAAAGGCCTCTCGCCCGACTCCCTAACATCTTGCCATGCCATCCTCCCCACCGATATTCTCCCCCCCCCGCTGCGACTCCCGGCCCACAAACCCGACTTTATCCGACTCCTCAAACCTCGATACGTCGGACACACAAACGGTCGCCGCCGATACTCCTCGATTAAAAAGATTTAGATAGGGGAATGGAAATACTGCACGGACCACACCCTCTCCCAAAGCGCTTAATTGATTCGCGCCGAATACACCCCCTCGCCAATGCCATCCGCCGACACTTGCGAGGTACTGAAGTCGACATCCTTCCCATTGTCATGAGCCGCACGGGTACACCGCACTCATCCACCATCACAAGTCTCACCTCTCTTCTCACCCTCCGCACTGACCCCTCCGACAAACTCATCTCGAAAGCACGACTCGACACATCACGCATCATTGCTCAACTGTCCAATGGCTGCATAATCTCCTACTCATACTATACCGCATCAAGTCCCGCACAACCACTCGCCGCGCCTCCACACACCGCACCTACGCACCCCCTTAACTGCACGCCGTGCATCGCACACTCCACCATGCATCGCACACTCCCCGGGGGGGAGTTAAAACCCCCATCACCCTTTGGAGAGGTTGGACTTAGGTTGTTAGCCGTCTAGCCCTGACTTGTAAGTTTCCTGGATGGCATTGTTGGGAGGGCCCAGCCAGAGACAGTAACCGGCGCATACGGTTCATGTTGTAAACCGGCGCATACGGTACATATTGTAAACAATTTCAATTTCAATTTCAATAGGGAATAGAGTACCGCTAATATGCGCCCGCCGGCGGTGCAGCGGCGGCGGCCCCGGAGGGAGATGCGCTCGCATGCCCGTCGGCACCTACCTCTACCTCCACGCGGTGGGCGCTGGTAACCCCGTAGCCGTGCCAGGCTTGGCACGTTTTTTGGGCTGAACGAGGTACCGACAGCTACGATCCGCGGGATCGTTAGTTGTCGGGAAGCCATTTACGGAGGGTTTTGAAAAAGCATAATATCCGTACACCAACACATAGATCTCCCGCTCGGCCAGTCCGATATGTTTTATCATCAACTAAATACTGGCAAATACTCTCCCGTCACGACGGGAACGATGTCTGCGAAATTTTTTTGGCGACGAAGGGCACTGACAGATCAGCGGTGGGACGAGGGTGTTGGAGCTGGCGGCGGACAACAAGGAAGCAACGGTAGGGCACGGCGCTCGCTAGCAGTCGCCAGCCTTGCGAGAGTTTTAAGTCTACCCTTGGTGCGAGGCCTGAAGCTACGCAGGGCGGAGGTGGGTCGCAGCCGGAGGAACGGCACGGTTTGGCGGCGGCGGTCCTTAGGATCACCCGCCGCCGGAAAAACCCGGGTACGGGGGGATTTTGGAAAAATATTCCCGTACCCAATATCTTTTGTGGGTCGGCGACTCGATCCTTGTGTCTGACCCACCCCTCCCCTAGTCGGTACCCGATTATTGACAGACTGCCTCATGCAGTGTGCCTAGGGTTGTCGTAACGGCACGCTGCTCATATAGGCGGCCCCCTAACAACGTAACCCACCGGGGGAGGGTACGGACAGCCACAGCGCTATCAGATAGGTGCTTGAAACATACGGAGCAAGGACAAGGGGACATGAGAACATCTGGTACGGGGGCAGGAGAGCCCACCGCACACCGTCCGCAACTAAGTTATTTTCCCTTCCCATCCCCCGAAGGAGGAGGGAAGACTCGGCTAGGTGGCGAGTTGCGTCGGGAGGAGCAAGTACTACCTCTGGCGGGGTTGAGCACGGATCGAGATGGGACCGACGACGACATGAGCGAGGGGGTTTTTCACCTACCTTTCCCCCCAAGCTCCTGCACGATCGGAGTCGCACATGAGCCGAGGTCACGCAGGTTCGCCTCGACCAGCTCAAGCTGACCAGCCTCGCTGATCAGCGTCCCCGCAACGGCTGTAGCGGGCCGCGGATCGTGGAGACTAGCGACACTTTTTATTTCATACTATACCCGAAAAGGTACGTATAGATAAAATAAATGAAATACATGGTTACGTGTATGTTTTAGACGATATCGTTACCGCCAATGGAGAGGTTGGGATTAGTGGTTCACGGTCTAGCCCCTGCGAAAATAAGACATTTTAACATGCAAAGCAAGGAGGGTCCAAAGATAGCGACCGGTTTTACCTGTACATGTTGTTAACAATTTCAAAATTTCAAAAAATACCCCCAATAGCATAACACTAGGTACTAGGATGACAAATAGTTGCCTTGTACATAAGCACTAGGGAACGGGATCCCCTCCCCCTCCCACTTCACATACCACTCTGCAATCCACCTCGTCATTCCCGCCCCTTTCTCCCTCATGGCACATCCCCCCCCTCCCCATACCCACCCCCACACACATCACACGACGCGCAAACTCAACTTTCGACTTCCCCTCACACCCGACCATATAAAAGCATACCAATCCAGCACCCCCGACCTCATCAACCAAACGGCCGCCCTCCACGCAGAAATTCTAAACACCTCACACACCTCGGCCTCCCCCGACACCCTCGACACCCTAGCCTCACAATTCACTACACTCCTCTCCCAACATATGAACCACGCAGCCACAGTTTGGCCCCTCCTCCCCGCCAAAAAACCCCGCCCACCCCAAACGTCCCTTGACCCTACTTGGCTTACAAAGAAAACCCGCACTCACATACTCAAACTCCGCAAATGCAGCAAGAACAACGGCCCCCTGCCCTTCGCCCAAGCCCTCTTAAACACAACTGAATATCTCTCCCATGTCGCCATCAAACAACAGTGCCAAGCACGCATACGCCAGCTCCTTCACGCCACCACCACAGATAAGCTAAAGAAAATAAAAACTCGAGCCAATACGGCCTACGACACCTGCCCCAAACTCTCCCACCGCCGATTGAAAATTAAAAGCGGCCTCCTACCCCCCGCCGGCGCCGCCTCCACCCTCCACCGCATTACTAGACCCGATAAAACTACCGCATCCTCTCCCTCCGACGTCATTGACGCGGTACACTCTCACTTCGCCACCGAACTCGGCCGCGCCACCCCGCACGAACTGCCCACCCCCGACAACCCCGACAACTTTACCATCGAACCCCGCGGTGACCCCTCTCTCACCCTTGCCGACATGATTACCCGTGACACTTTCGATAAAACCCTCAACTCCCTAGGCACCGGCAAAGCCCCCGGCCCCGACGGTATCCCCAATGAAATAATCAAATTCCTACCACCGGCGACCCGCTCCGCCCTCTTCTCTCTCCTCTCCCTCCTCGCCCACAAATCCTACACCCCTCCTGATTGGTGCCACAGCACAACATGCCTGCTACATAAAAAAGGCGACCCCTCCCTCCTCGACAACTACCGCCCTATCGCCCTCATGAATAACCTCCTTAAACTATGGACAACACTAATCAAAGATGCAGGCTCGAAATACGCCGAAACCCACGGCATTCTCAGCGACCAACAAGACGGATTCCGACAACACCGCAGCATCCACGACGCCCTCTCCTCCCTCATTATGACGATGGAGGACGCGAAACTCCACAAAAAAGACATCTACGTCATGTACGCGGATTTCAAAGGCGCCTTCAACGCCGCGGACCACCGCATCATGTTCAAACACATGCGTCAACTCGGTATGCCCCCCACCTTTGTCGACACATGCGAACACCTCTACGGGGTCTCAACCACAGATTATATTACACCACATGGCCCCACCCCTTCTATCGACATTAATCGCGGAACCCTCCAAGGAGACACCCTCTCCCCCTTCCTCTTCACCCTCTTCCTTGAACCCTTCCTTCGCTGGCTCACGGTGGGAAGCCGGGGCTACCGCCCAGGCCCCCCCGCCACTAACGTCGACCCCACAGAACCCACAGCCACATACCCAGGACACGGCTTCGCTGACGACCTCAGCCTCGCCACGGGCTCGACCCCCAACATGACCATCCAGCTCAGGAAACTCTCCCTCTTCAGCGCCTACACGGGCATGACCGTCAACATCCGCAAATGCTGCATCACCGGCGCCCTCTGGCGCACAGGCAACGCCCTCACCCTCGCCAACACTACCCTCCTCGCATCCCGCCTGCAAACTCAGTTCATCACCCTCAACTCCACCCCGGCCCCCATTCCCTCCATTGGCCCCACGGACACATACCGCGTCCTAGGGGTAGAACTGAACACCTCCCTCACCTTCACCAAACACTGGCACGAACTAAAACGTACCACTGCATCCCTCATCACCACCCTTTCCACCTCCCCACTAACACAATCCCGCAGAATCAGGGTCATCCGTGGACTCCTCATCGGAAAACATTTCACCCTCCAGCTCGGCCTCTTCACCGACTCCCAACTCGACACTCTAGAAGGACAAATCTGCCGCGCACTCCGCTCCGCCGTCTCCTCGGTACGTAACCTTCCCCGCACCGCCCTCCACCGCCCTACCTCCGACCTAGGATACGGCCTCCCCTCCCTCAAAACCCACGCCGCACAACTCACAGTTTGCCACCTACATAAAATCATGAACACCTCAGGCTATAGAGGCCACATGGCCCGCGCACACATCCGCACCTTATCCACCACGTACTCCCACTGGCCCTCGGAATCCATCATGTCAACATGTTACACCCCACCCACACTCAAGTGCTTAGTCAGAGCTCAACGCGATGCGGGCACCCTATTCCACAACATCCCTCCACTCTCCCTCACCAACCCTATCGCCTCCACAATCCGCGCCCACTTCACCACTCAAGACAACGCCCTCCTCGCCTCACTCCGGGACAAAGCCACACACATCACCGACCCTCACACATATAAGCAAGCCTACTGCGATTTCTCTCCCCGCAAAACACACGCCTCCCTCCTCCCCCGCCTCACCCCCCTCTGGAAAAATAACATCACCACGTGGCCACAAGTCCTCCTCAGAGCCACCTCATCCTCCTTCATCCTCAAATCATGCAAATCCATTACCACACTCACGGGGTCCACCACCCCACTCTCAGTTCCCATCCGCCTCCTCGCCGCAATCCTCACCGAACCCCTCGATACTATCCACAACCGCCTCCCCCTCACAAGCCTCACTTCCAAACAAGCATCCCCCCCACCACTATACACCCCTCATGGATTCCCCTCCTCTCCCCACACCTCCCACGCTCACCCCCCACCCTCTCATCCGGCATCTACACCTCCCGCACCACTCACCCCACCCCCACCGCACCCACCACACACTTAGACACAGAATACCTCACCCCCTCAGACCACCACTACCCCCCCTGCGACGTAACGCGCATCATTTCCAAACACAAGGACACAGAATACGGCCAAACGCAGTACATGGTTGAATGGGCCCCGGAACACCTCACGGAATGGGACATTCAGTTACAACTCGACGACGGCTTCCGCCTCATCTCCTCCACTCCCACATCGGTATGCCTCCCCACCCCCTCCCCCACCGCCTGCTCCATCTGTCATGACCCACTGCACACATAACCCACCTCCACCTGCTGCACATGCCCGCACTTTGCCATACACTCCCAATGCCGCCCAGCTCAGGGACCCGCCACATGGCAGTGCGAGTGGTGTGCTCGCGGCCAACAACACGACCTCACCCGCCTCCACGAGGTCCAGTGGGCCCCATGCCTACAACTACACGACACCATCAGTGAGACCCCCTCCGGCCCCACCGCCCTCACCGCATTTAACTCCGGCTATGTCCCCTCCACCACACCCATTCTGCCAGAACCCGGACCCCCTCCGTGGTCACACCCCCTAATCACATTCAACCACGACCCCATCAACCCCGACCTCGACATGCTCCCTACCGGTAAATTCGCCATCCACGCACACCCATCACTCCACGACACCACCATACTATGCACTCCCGACGGCCGCGCGGTCACCACCCTCAACGGCCCCCGCGTCCGCCACCTCTACCAACTCTTTCGCCCCGACCTCTCGCAGCATACGTTCGAAGAGGAGGTCTACCACCTCCTCACCCGCCTAGGTTCCCGCTCAGAAATCCACTCACCCACACCCGCCACCACCACCCGTAACAGATGGGCCACCAGAGAAGACCTCCTCACAGCTCTCCGTCACACATTCCGCATCCAGACAGAACTCTACTCCGACCCCCTCAATAAATCCCTCCACTCTAACACTTACCATTCCCTCTACCCCGAAGACATAGTCTTCTCATCCAGCGGCAGCAATGCCCCACACACATGGCAAGGTACCAACATCGCCAACCCAGAATACGACCACGAATGCATGCGCCGCGCCATGGAACACGCAATCACCAGCGCACACCTCACAGCCCCTCACACACCCAGCGCAACCATCCTCATCCTCCCCCGATGGGAACACACACCCTACCGCCACTCCAAATACATACACTCCCCATACACCCACCATCTTTACACCCTCCCCAACGACGCAAACACCTTCTTACCCCCCGACCAACACACTGGCAACCCCACCCCCACCCCATTCGGCACGAGATGGATGGTCGACATATACCTCGTCGCCAACCCCCTCGCACTCTCCACCCTACCGCCACCCACAGCCATGACGGCACTTCACAACACCCTCGAATCTATCTACGACACCCACCTCCCCAACCCCACCATCACCCCCCCTCCTCCCCACCTCTTCGACACATACTCACCCCACTCAGCAGGCATATACCACCTCCCCCCAAACCCAACTCACCCCATCACATACCCCCTCCCAGAACGCCTGCATCTAACATACCCCCCCACCAGAGGTACTCCTGCTTGGAACTGGCAGGACTTTGTCTACACAGACGGCTCGAAAAAAGGAAGCTCGTCCCCCCTCGGAGCAGCAGCTACCCACCCCGCCTCGGACACCAAAATCAAAATCCTGGTGACCTCTACCCCTCCCTCGCACACAATAAATCGCGCTGAATTAGCTGGCATAGACATAGGCCTCCAACTTGGCCGTACCCACCTCCTTACAGACAGTGCGTGCTCCCTCCGCCTCATACAAGGATACTTAAACTGCCCTTCAGCTTACAGACACAACATCCACCGCGACACCCTCCTATCCATCACACACACCCTTAAAACCCGCTGCGACGCTGGCATCCGTACACACCTCGGCAAAATCAAAGCACACAACCACTCCTTAGGTAACGACCTCGCAGACACCCTCGCCAACCAAGTAGCGGACGGTCACCCACCCGACACTACATACACCACAGGTTCAGACGTCACGATAGGCCACTGGACATGGCCATACACCCTCATTCCACAAACCCTAGGGGACCCGTTACCCTACAGATACACCAACCTCAAAGCTGACGCACACACCTACAGCACCAAACACACACACACGCCCCTCTCGCAATCTACCAAACACGGTGCCCTCCTCGCCCGCGCCGCGGAGGACGGCGCCGATTTCTCTTTCCACAAAAAACACTCAACCCTCACAAATATCCAATTCACACACAAGCAAGAATTCATGTGGGGAGTTCACAACACTCGCCTTCTTACTCATAACCCCACCCTGCGTTGCCCCCTATGTGGCCAATTCACTAGCAACGGCCACATGGCCGGTAACTGCCCCACCATGTCTGGCCTAAGACAGGACCGACACAACAGCGCGCTATAACTCCTTCTCTCCCTACTGGAACGCCACAACGGAGGACGCTGGGAAACCATCACCGCAGACTTCGGTAACAAACCCATAAAATCATTTGCTTCCCCCACCCCTGCCCACACTCCACTTGACTGCCACCCACCTCACCCCACCCACATGCCCACCCGCCTTGTTGCTGCTGACGAAGGTCTCTCACCCGACTCCCTAACCTCGTGTCCCGCCGTCCTCCCACCTGAGATTCTCCCCCCCGCGCTACGACCCCTCGCACACAAACCCGACTTCATCCGCATCCTCGAGCCTCGATTCGTGGGCCACTCAAATGGTCGCCGACGATACGCATCCATCAAAAAGATTCAGACAGGGAAATGGAAGTACTGCACAGACAACAACCTCTCCCACACAGCTAACCTCATACATGCCAAATACACACCCCTTGCAAACGCCATCCGCAGCCACTGGCCAGGCACAGTGGTTGACATCCTTCCATCGTCATGAGCCGCACAGGTACACCGCACTCCTCCACCGTCACGAGTCTCACCTCCCTACTCACCGCCCGCACCGACCCTCCTGATAAACTCGTCTCCAATAAAGCACGCCTCGACACGTCTCGCATCCTTGCACAACTCCATACGCATACTGTCCAATGGTTGCATCACCTCCTCCTCATATACCGCATCAAATCCCGCACGACCTCCCGCCGCGCCTCCGCACATGGCCCCTTCGCACGCCCCTGAATGCACACCACCATCACCCCGCATCTGACCCTCCCCGGGGGGGAGTAAAACCCCCGTACACCCTTGGAGAGGTTGGACATAGGAGGTTCACGGTCTAGCCCTGACTTGTAAGTTCCCTGTATGGTATAGTTGGGAGGGCCCAGAGACAGCAGCCGGCGCATACGGCTTTTTGGTGAAAAACCGGCGCATACGGTACATGTTGCAAACAATTTCAATTTCAATTTCAATAGGGAACGGGATGCTAGTGCTAACATTCCCGGCATTAGTAGTTGGTTGTGAGCTTCATTCGTAGCCGCCAAGCTTGCATGTTTGCTTGTCGCAACCTTCTTCGATAGAGACTTGATTTACGGAATCATACAAGCGCAAGGGCGCCAACTGCTTGACTATCATCCTTTTCGACAAGAATCACATACCATCTATATTTCACATTCATGCTATTGATTGCTTATAAGCCTTTCTTCTCTTTTGAAAGCCGCGAGTTGTGAACAAATAAATTTGAAATTATAAGCAAAATAAATTATGATAGTTGAATTATCAACACAATTAAGACAATCAAATTTCAATCGTCGCATACTCACCGCGGTAGTTCCAGTTCGGTCCACAAGTGAGGTCCAAATTCGTACCCGAGTCATGGGCGAGAAAGCCGACGGAAAATATTTTTATAATAACGACATAAAGTATAAGTCGCATTCTTATAAACCTGGATTATTCACATCGCATGTCCCGGCAGGAAATATATCCAGTACCTATACCATTGGGCAAAAGCGACATGTGAGAGACGGCAGGATAATGTCTTACGAGTAGCCCGCAGTTGAACTTTGCCACCATCCGCGATAGATGAGATATTAAGCTGCTTGATGCCATAGTTGGGCCCATCGTTCTTTGCACACACACACACACACACACACACACACACACACACACACACACACACACACACACACACACACACACACACACACACACACACACACACACACACACACACACACACACACACACACACACACACACACACCATATGTCGCTCACTATGTATTGAAATTGAAATTGAAATTGAAATTGAAATTGTTCACAACATGTGCCGGCAAACTGGACCGACTGCTGTCTCTCGGGCCACTCTACTTCGCCATACAGGACTTATTAGCAAGTTGGGCCCGGGTCTCTTCGACCAGGTACACCTATCGACACACCTAGCTTCACTGTGTGTCGACGTTCCTCGGGAGTTAAAAACTGTAAGCAACCGCAGTAATTGCCACAGTCCCCCCGCCTAAGCAGTAACAGCGTAATAATTCTGTAATCAAGAAAATCAGATCTAAAAATAAATCCACTTGTCGAGAAATGCAAAACTAAACTGCTGCTAGACCTTCACGATGCTCGGCCCGCTCCCACCGAACCGGGGTGCCGACCGGCCGAGGCCGGTCGGCGTTCGGGAGGGACGACGGGCCAGCCTAATCTAGCTCCCGCGTGACTTCGGTCTTGCCGAAGATAGGAGGGGAAAGGCTGGCAAAAAACCCCTCCTCGCGCGGTCGCTCGTCGATCCCGCCGCCCCATCCCGTAAGCCCCGCCAAGGTCGCCGCCGCATCCACCGACGCGACGGTCCTCCTTGTCGAGGTCCCCCGTCACCTCCAGGGCAGGTGGGGGGGACCAAGACACATAGACATAGAAAAAATGGGCGCTCCTGCCTCCGCACCTGAATTTTCCCCGCTCATTTCCCGGTTTTTTCTCTGTCTGGTACCCGGGTACCTGTCAGGTAGTCCGGCCTGCGTCCGTACCCTCCCCCCCTCTGATGCGCGTCCACCTAGCAGACTTTGTTGAAACAGGGGCCTCCGCGCTTACCCGGGCCCCCCCGCAAGGGTCTCGTCTATCCGATAGTGGGTATCGAGGAGGGGGGGGGGGGTCCGGTCGCCGTAGCCGGATCCGTCGGGCCGCGGGTGCACGGAAATTAGTCAAAACCCTCCGTGCCGGGTTTTCCGGCGGCGCCGACCCAGAGGGTCGTCGTCGCCAGATCTTGTCGCTCCGTCCTTCGCGACAGGCCTCCTTGCCGCCCAAGCCTACTCCTCCCCCCTCGGGAGATGTATCTTGTCGGCGTGGCGGCTCGCTAGTGAGCGCCCTACCCTGGTGCTGCTCCCCAACTAGCTCGACGCCGGGTACGGACATTATTTTAATTTTCCAAAAAAGCCCTCCGTACAGGGCTTTCCGGCGGCGGCTGATCCAGAGGATCTCCGCCGCCTCACATAGCCGCTCCTCCGCCTGCGACCGGCCACCGGCCTGTTCCAGGTCTTGCTTCCCCCCCTGAGAAGTGTCGACCGGCACAGGGCTGGTCGGCGGCTAGCGAGCGCCCTTTCCTGGCGCTACTTCCCGGCTGGCCTCCACCAGCTCCAACACCCACCCCCCACCACTGATCCGGCCGTACCCTCCTCGCAATCAAACGCTCCTGAAGTACAGGTCCCACCCCCTCGAGGTAGGACTGTCCTTAGTAGTATCTGTACGCGAAAAAACATATCGGACGGGCCGAGCGGGAGATCTTGGCGCCGGTATCGCACAGAAATTAATTTTTTTCAAAAGCCCTCTGTACAGGGCTTTCCCGACAGCTGTTGATCCCGCGGATCGAGCTGTCGGCCCTCTTAGCCCCCTACCGTGCCAAGCCTGGCACGGCTACGGGGTTTCCAGCGCCCACCACGGGGAAGTGAGGGGATGCCGACGGGCCTGCGAGCGCACCCCCCTCCGGGGCCGCCGCCGCTGCGCCGCCGGCGGGCGCCCTCACTATGTATTTGTAATCACTCAAATAACCCATAGAGGCCCATGGTTGTGACACCTATTTCTACACACACACACACACACACACACACACACACACACACACACACACACACACACACACACACACACACACACACACACACACACACGCACGCACGCAAACAACAGCACATCCTTTATCTTTCACTATTCATTTTGTAATTCCAAAAATAGTGCTCATGTACCCATCGTAGCGATGCGCGGTAGTTAAAGACCTAGTGCCTCGGGGATATGTGTATGATATGATATATCATACATCGGCCTGTATGATTACGCGTTTTCATAATTAGTACTTTTTCTGTCAAATACCGCTATGTACAGTCAGTGAATATCTAAAGTAGCGGCAGACACGCCTAAGCTCAGTATCGTCTGCACCACCGACTTCGGCTACAGATCGAGCGACCATCCCTATCATAAGGTATGGTGCACCACGCCCGCTGAATATTGGGGGAGGGAAGGGTTCAAGATACTAGAGGTGCGGCCGTGGGGCGTATTTATTCCGTACGGACCCGCCTTATGTCACCAAAAGCTAGGAGGTCGAGTAGCATTTGGTGTTCGTAGCCAATCGCTGTCGTGCCGTGCGCGGGGCACTAATTGCAAAGTCCCACACTCAACGCACAGAAAGGAAGTACTCTGCAAGATACCCTCGTCGAGGTTGCACTTCAGGTAGCATATTCGATTGTTGTGACCGTTTTCGGAGCGTTCAGTGTTGTTTAGGGTGCGGACGCGTTCTTCTTGGGATCTTTCGGTTCGGCCGAATAACGGTCCGGATAGTAATCACCTGTCCCGACGTTGGGTTGACACAACGTGATCCCGTAACACGTTGGAGACCAACGACTGGTATGCAATCTGAAAAGGCTCCTAAATAGTTCGGGTCGAAAAGGGCTGTTTGAATGTGGAACTTAATAAGATCCAACAGTAGGTGACGCATATGTTGTAGTCGTCGAGCACGAACATCTATTAAGCTTCCTCCATCGCATGAGTAGTCACTAACGCTACCTATCCACGGATTTTCTTCGAAACAGACACACAACACTGTTGAGATATAGCATAGGTATCGATATAGCATGGCACCTCAAAGTTAGAGATAGGGGTTGACGTAGTGCACTGCACGCCAAGGCCGCCAGGCCTCATGAGCTTTTATAGTGGACGTAACACAACATAACTCTTATGCGCCGTTTGCACTTGCCTGTTGTCACTAATTTTACTGTTGTCACTTATCATGTTGTTACTTGTCCGCCTGTTGACACTAGTTTTAAAGTGACCCATTGCATTGCTAAGGTAAACCATGGTCTCTGCTTCTGGTGTAGATTTCTGATGGGAGGAAGGCCTTGGGGAAGAGGTTGTGCGTACTTCACGATTTCGGTGAAGTAGCTCTTTATTTTGCGACGGGACACATCGAGGGATGTGCAGCAAGAAGGTAAGTGCCATTTCCACATTCAATAGAAACTAAATGACATTGACTTTTCTCAACTTCTTTTCCTTAAACACGCCCGAACCAAGCATTCCGCAACATAGTCATGCGTGCATCTTTGACTTCATTCGCCATTCGGTGCACACGCCATGTTGAGCTACATGTTTTTATCCATGCACGGCTTATCCATTTGCATTTCTATGAATACCAATAAGCATCTTTCAATCTATCCCCGAGGGCTAGTATTAGGTGATGAAGAATTGTTAAGCACGCAAGTCGGCGTGTATGTTCTCGTGGGAAAGCATGATACACAGCTTCAAGATGTCTACTCGTGTGTTTGTCACATGTAGGCTCTCCCCCCCCCCCCCCCCATATAGAGCAGCACGCATTCCAATTAGGCATTATCGCCACAGTAATTATTCTCAACACCTCCCACATCGCTAATATGTTTGGGTTGCATACTGCAACGGTGACTTTAAGCACAGGTGGGAGCATCGCTACGTCAAGGAGATAGCCGTCTCGGGGATCCGATACGGTGTTTTTCTTGGAGCGTGGTCGCCCTCGTCATCGGAAGACTCGCCATAACGAGGCTCCATAACGAGGTCGTCGTTGGTGTGGTAGGGTATGCTTTCTGCGTTTGTAGGCCGTGACATTAAGTTCGAACTATAGCTAGCGAAAGCACCCCACCATGTAGGGTAGTTCGGTAGTGTGAGTTCGATAGTCCGCGGACCGGTATCACTCACTACCGACCCTCTGTAATAAATGGTACGAGTAACGCATCGTCCGTAAGTGCACATGGAATTTGCATAGCTAGTCGGGGGGGTTGAAAGGGCATTCGCACTGCAACGCATTTTGTGTAGATGATCTGTGTGGGTTTGGGAGTTGCACTGCCAGCTTTGACTAGTTTAGCGTTCAAGATGCGTGCGGGATCGTGTTCTAGCGGCATGTCGACGTATTTGACCACCCCACACAGTAGCCGACTGACGCGCCGACCGTCCCATAGCTTTGGTACCGTTCTTGTCGTCACGCACCACCTTTTAGATGTAAAAGGGAGTATATGCGGGTAGAGACATATGCCTTTCGCGTCACGGTCGTTTTCGTGGTTGTGGTGATGTATTCCGACAAGTGATCAGACCAAATCAGCCGTTCGAACAGGTTCCGGCCCTTCCTGTGTCGTGAGCCGACGGAGTTAAGCTAAGGACACTTTGGGGTACACGCCCCTGAAGTTTGACAAAGTACTAAGTTTTCCTCGCGTGGGGGTGACCAGTTTTTTACGAGACTCTGGTGTATGATTAGTCATACAAATGTAGTACTTATCATACACATATCCCCGAGGCACTAGCCCAATCCCTGTCCCAATAAGTGCGCTTTACACCATCTACACTCTTCCCATAAAGTCCGTTATTAGTTGTGAAATAGGGCCTTTCCCGTAGGGCGGGTGTTTATAATGTAGGGTTTCTAGCCTCGGGGATATTTGTATGATAAGTACTACAAATTGTATGACTAATCATACACCTACGTCACGTCAAAAAGGGATCAGCCCCACGCGAGGAAAAGTTAGTATGTAGTCAAACTTCAAGGGCGTGTACACCAAAGTGCCCTTAGCTTAACTCCGTCGGCTCATAACCCGGGGGGGTGGAAGCTGTTCGAACGGCCGATTTTGTCTGATCGCTTGTCGGCATTCAACAACCACAACCACAAAAAATACCGTGACACGAAAGGCGTGTTTCTCAACATGTAGATACCCCCTTTAACATGTGAAAGATGGTGCGCGACGCCAAGAACGTGAACAAGCCTATGGGACGGTCGGCTCGTCCGTCGATTAATGTGTGTGGTGGTCAATTGCGTCGACATGCCGCTAGAACACGATCCCGCACGCATCTTGAACGTTGAACTAGACAAAGCTGGCAGCTCAACTCCCAAATTCACACAGATCATCAACACTAAACGCGTTGCAGTGCGAATGCCCTTTCAACCCCCCCGACTAGCTATGCAAATTCCCAGTGCACTTACGGACAATGCGTTACTCGTGCCATTTATTACATAGGGTCGGTAGTGAGTGGTATCGATCCACGGACCATCGAGCTCATACTACCGAAATACCTTACGTGGTGGGGTTCTTTCGCTAGCTTTAGCTCCAACTTAATGTCACCGCCTACAAACGCAGAAATCAATCCCGCCCACAACAGCGACGACGTCGTTATGGAGGGCGAGTATATAGAAGACGAGGACGACCACGCTCCAAAAAATAACCGTGTCGTATCCCGAGACGTATATCTCCGCGATGACGTAGTGATGCTCCTACATGTGCTCAAAGTCACCGTTGCAGTATGCGAGCCAAATATACTAGCGAAGTGGGAGGGGTTGAAAATGATTAGTGTGCCCATCATGCCTAATTGGAATGCTTGCTACTCTATATACGATGGTGAGGGGGGGGCATACCTTCATGTGACAAACAAACGAGTAGACGTTTTGAAGTTGGGTATCATGCTTTCCCACGAGAACATACACGACGACTTGAATGCTTAACAATTCTTCATCACTTACATTGACCGCAAATACTAGCCCTTGGGGATAGAAGCGAATGATGCGTATTCAGCTATGTGCATCTGTGGAATTGGTGTTATGGACCTCATGGAAGTGCAAAATGGATAAGCCGTGCATGGATAAAAATATGTAGCTCAACATGGTGTGTGCACCGAATGGCGGATGACGTCAGAGACGCACGCATGACTATGTTGCGGAATGCTTGGTTCGGGCGCATTTCCGAAAAAGGAATTAAGAAAAAGTCAGAATCGTTTACTTTCTTTTGTGTGTGGGATTAGCACTTACCTTAATGTTGCACATCCCTCGTTGTGGCCCCTTGCAAAATAAAGGGCTCCTTCACCGAAATTGTGAAGTACGCACAACCTCTTTCTCAAGGCCTTCCATCAGAAATCTATAGCAAAAGCACATACCATGGTTTACCTTAGCACCGCAGTAGATCGGTGTAAAATGAGTGACAACGGGTTGCACGCGCAATCGGCGCATAATAGTTATGTCTTCATATACACAGCATCAGCTCGGGAGGCCTGGCGGCCATGGCGTGGACTACGTCAACCCCTATCTCTAACTTGGAGGGGTGTCAACGGGAATATCGATATCCATGCTATATCGCAAAAGTGTTGTCTTTTTGTTTCGAAACAATTCCGTGGATAGGTAGCGTTAATAACTACTAATGCAATGGAGGAAACTTAAATGTTCGTGCTCGACGAGTGAAACATATGCGTAACCTATTATTAGAGCTTATGAAGTTTTACCTTCCCACAACCCAGCCATGGTCGGCCAGATCTATATGGGAACCTTTTCAAGTTCCTTACTAGTCGTTGGTCTCCAACGTGTTATATGATCACGTTGTGCCAGCCCAACGTTGGGACATGTGACCACTATCCGGACCGTTGTCCGGCCGAACCGAAAGATCCCCATAAGAACGCATCCACATCCTAAACAACAATGAACGCTCCGAAACCGGTAACAACAAACAAATATGCTACTTCCCGTGCAACCTCGACGAGGGTATCTTCAAGTATACTTCCGTTTTGTGCGTTGATCATGGGATTTTGCAGTGAATGCCCCGCTCACGGCACGGCCGCAATGGGTTACGAGCACCAAATGCGACTCGACCTCCTAGCTTTTGGTAACATAAGGCGGGTCCGCACGGAATAAAAACGCTCCATGGCCGCGCCTCTACTATCTTGAACCCTTCCCTTCCCCAATGTTCAACGGGCGTGGGGCACCATACCTTATGATAGGGATGGTCACTCGCTATACGCGCCTTTCGCAAACGCAAGACGAGACGTAGGACGAGATAAAACGCTAGCAAGAACATACAAAAGCTATTTCGGCCTACGTACTTTTACTTTCTAGTTCGTACCATCCCGTCCTGCGCTTGGGTCGTAGGATAGGATGAAATCGGCCATAATCGGCTATCTAGTCCTACGGGTGTAGGACCAAAACTAGTATATTATGTTTGAACTTCATGAGCCTTCCGTTAAAACCTTCTGAAATAAATAAAAAAGCAAAAAACCTTCTGTTGAAAGATGCGCGCTTAACCTTCTGTTAGAGGTCATCGCGCGTGCTGTCACAGGGGTGTCGAAAACTAAAAGCTAGCGCAAAGTCGCCTAATTCAGCGATACTAGGCAGGCTTGAGAACGCAACGAGGCGTCGTTTAGGCGGTGGACGTAGCTTGGAGTTGGAAAGTGAAGAGCGAAGCGAGAGCAAAGGCGGGGGTAGAGACCGCCACCCCGAACAACAACCCCCGAGCCTCCCATGTGAGCATCATGAGTGAATCTAGTAACTCCCGACCCCGAAGTCAGGTGCAACCGTATATGTGGCGGAGGTAGAAGGAGGCGAGGGTGTTGGCGAGGCAACCCGTGTACTAGCATGTTCACGCCTGTCAGTGACCGACTGTCCGCCTACTCCATAGTGGCTTAACTTGCAACCGCGGTGCGACCATTCGATAATATCACGACTCTAGTTTGGTGAAACTCGGGATCGTGTCCATGTGACGTGTTGTGATTGTGACGAAGCTTCATAACTGCCCTTCTCCCGCCGCGATCACGCGTGCGCGACTTGCTATGGCGTGCTAGGCTTATATTCATGAGCGTTTTAATCTCGTCCTATAGCCAAATACAAGTGCGAAATACATGTTCTTCGACAGCGTAGGAGGAAATGAAATTAAACGGTTTTAGTACGTTTTTGTACAGGATAGCGAAATTTCATCTCGTCCTGCATTTCGTCTTGCGTTTGCGATGGAGCCGGAGCATACGATGTTATTGAGCTTAGGCGTGTCCGCCGCTACTTAAGATATTCACTGACTGTACATAGCGGTATTTAACTGAAAAACTATACATTATGAAAACGCGTAATCATACATGCCGGTGTATGACAAATCATATCATACACATCTCCCCGAGGCACTATCATATCACCGGCGTGTATGATTACGCGATTTCATAATCAGTACTTTTTCTGTTAAATACCGCTATGTAAAGTCAGTGAATATCTTAAGTAGCGGCAGACACGCCTAAGCTCAATTTCGTCTGCGCAACCGACTTCGCGCTCCTGAGCGAGCGACCATCCCTATCCTACGGTATGATATCACCACGCCCGCCTAAAAGTGGAGACGAGAAGGATATTGGATAGCGGGGGCGGAGCAATGGGGCGCGTTTATTCCGTGCGGACCCGCTTCATGTTGCCAAGGGCGACCGGGTCTAGTCACATGTGGTGCTCGAAGCAGTAGCGGCTGTAGCGGGAGCCGGGCATACACAAGGGAATCTCACACTGCACGCAGTAAAAAGACGTCTGGTGAAGGACACCCTCGTCGCGGTAGCACCGGAGGCAGCGAGCTTGCTTGCTTCGGCCCTTTTTGGAGCGGCCCAAGTTACCGGGGACGTGGGCGCGCTCGTCTTGGAGGATCCGTTTCGGTTCGGCCAAAGGTACGGATAATGTCCGTCCCCGACGTTGGGCCGGCACATCGTGATCTTTTGTTTAACTAGGGTTTAACTGCACTTTAGCTCTTTGAAAAGGCGGAAATAATTATCTCCTTGCTCTTATTTATTTCTTAATCGTGAATTTCCATTGCCTCGGTAATATTCGCAAATGATTTTATAGGTAAGAACGCCCATTGACGACTATCTTGCGCGTTTGGGAAGAGCGTTTTAGTCACGTCATGATACAAGTGAATAATCGCGTTAGCAAATGCACGCTTTGCAGATCGGCGAAGCATCTTCTATATGAGTGCGACAATGCCGATCATCGAGCGAACGCAAAAGTTGCTAGGGAGCATCGCGCAGGTCGGGTCACCTTTTTTTCAAGTCACAACTTAGCCCCTCTTTTTGAGCGAGGCGATATTGAAGTCAGTACGATACCATGGCATATTGCTTTGTGAGATTGACGGAATGGACTTCTCCCAGACCCCGCTATCCCACTTATGTCAATGTGACAAGGGCACCAAGAAGGACTTACTCCTTCATATGCACCTAATTTGCCAGAATTACAACGATCATGCGCTAGAAGACGTACGTTTCTCCACCAACCGCTTCCTCCATGGAAGCACGAACACAATTACAACTAATACAATGTACCTCGCCGTTATTCAATATCTCCAAAGCCAAAATGGCGAGCCATTTAAAGATATTTGGATTGGCTTGAAAACATATGCTAGAAGTACAAGATGCGCTTCGTGTGGTGTTTCTGTCACATGCTTGGTAACACAGGTCTCGCGCGCCGCATAATGATTTCTTTTGATAGGATTGGAAGCGTTCACAAGACCTTTGTAGTGAACCTATATTCAAAGAAGGCAAGCTTTCGCATACGCGGTACTAATTGGTCAATCATAGTGCAAGCAAAAAAGTGTATTGTCATGGCACTTGAAACTATGCTGAAAAGTGGCGCAATTACTGGTAGATGTGACAATGCTCCTTCGTGTTACAATGCGTTGCTAGCTTAAACCATGCGAATTTTCTTCTTTTGAACTTGATATGTCTACATCGTCCATCTTGTAGTCTATAAAGTAAGGTCTTAGACATTCAGCCCTAAATCACGCTCTCAATTATCCGCCTTTTTTTATTGCGTGCGTTTTGTTGTAATAATAATGGAGACCGAATCCTACCGTCACTAAAGACAGTAAAAAGATCCAAAGTACTACTAAAGTACTACTGACGTAAAAAATATAGGGGATGGGTCAGTAGCTCGGATGAGCAACGCCGACCGTCTTCGCTCCGGGCTTGGCCTCCCTATGAGCGATAGACTGGTGACCACAGGGCCCGTCGGACGACGGGCACCGATCACCTCTCCCCAACCGAGCCTAGCTCACCCAGGTCAGTGGATCCGTAGGCACATCAGACGGTACACACTCCAAGGCGCAGCTTTCACAAATTTGAATTCGGTTCACATGCCGGAATCTGCGCCGCCCACATCACAAAAACTCCAAGTACTCCGTCAAATACTACGCCACACGTACGTCTCAAATAGATTACAAAAACCACCCTTTCACGGAGCCGGCGCACTATCGCGCGCCCCTCCGAGCGTCCGGACGTCCACACCAGACGCCCGCGGAAAACAAACCCAGGCCCCATCGGACCTGGTCGTGTGCCGCCAACACACGCTGACCACTCCTAACCCACTCTTTTCACACACCAAAACCACCAAAAACACTCACATCGACACCCACATGTCGACCAACATGTCATCACCGTCTACCCTCCCGGACTCCTACAAACAGGTCCTCCTTAAGGACCGCCCTACACCCCTCTTCGCGGACGGCCACATCGGCCCCCGTAACCGCCTTGTGGGTCACCCACTCGCACCCTTCCTCACGGCCCCACAGCTCGCGACTGCAGAACACGGAAGGGGCACACCCCAGGAACCCACACCGGGCACAGGGCTCCAGACTCCCCTCGTCCTCTCCGCCCCGACGACTGCTCCTAATCTCGGACGGGCCGTTGACCTCTCTGCTCGCCTGATCGACTCCTACCTCCTAACAGGCCAATACTCCACCGCCCCTCCCGACACTGCCAGCTTCTGGCTCCACGGTGTGTTTCTCCCGGACACGCCGTCTTCATCCCTCATGCTCATATCCGCATGCTCACTTGCTCGACGCTGGCTCCTCGAAAAAGTTCACGCCCTAACCGATATCCCGGCCCGCGCGAGAAATATAATCGGACGGGAACTCGCCCATCGCGCGCGATGGACGGCCTCAGTCACCCGCACTCCACACCCCGCCATGCCCCAGCAACTAGATCTCACTCCTCTACCGGTCGCACTCTCACATGGTCACCAGGAGGTCCGGCTGGACATCCCCACCTCCTGCACATCAGTTGGCCTACTATACCAGCTCGCTTCACGCCAGCGTGAACTCCCATCGGGCGGTCCCACACCGCCCAGCGCCGCCTCGAACCCGCAACTTATGATCACACTGCAACAGCAGGAAATTCAGATTATACGAGCAGTCTCCGTTCCTGCAATCTCAGGTCGCCGCGTGAAAATTAGCTCCCCCCTGTTCACTCATCTCTCCGGCCCAGACGTCGTTCCCCTTTTACAGGCCCTCCTACTCGATCAACTCGCCACAGAACTCGCCGACACCTGGAACGCCAGCGCCACCACTCCGACCCCCCGTATGGATGACCTCCCGGAACCCGCCCAACTGCTGCTCCAGATCGCGGACGCCCTCCAACCCACACGCGAACCCATCCAGGTCGAGAACGACCCCCCCTCCTTCTGGATGCATATCCTCCACCCTTCCCAGAACCCAATTCTTTCACAATCAGGCCCTGTACATTTTCACGCCACACTACAGAACGCTATTCACACCGTACCCCCCACCCCCCAAAAATACACGATCACCATCACACCCCCCCTCTCACATGCCATGTCCCATGCACCTCATGGGCTGACACCTGCCTCACCACAGTCCTCATCCAATCCCCCCACCCCCTCCCCCTTCCCTGCCCTATGAAAAACGGCTCCATCCCTCCCTCACACTGGCTCTACACCCTCCTCCACCAAACAGCTTCAGAATACGCACACTCTCACACTCACTCCCGACGGCCCTCACCCTCCACTTTCGACATCTCTCACCACACCTCCCTCCAAAAGTTTCCCGACGGCTCATACTTCCGCTCCCACCCCTCCCCCTCCCCCCACATCGCCACCAGCATTCAAATATCCCTCACCAACACCATGTACTGCATTATCATCTCCACCAACGGCACCGCCACCATTCCCCTTCCCACACCTACATTCACCGAGGCACCCCCACCCACACCACATGCTCCCTATACATCACACCCCACCACTACTCCATCTTCGGTAGGTCCCGCATCACGGACCCCATCTTCACCACCACCCCTTCCCCCCCTCAGCTCACCCTCACGAAACACAAATCCCTCCTTCGCAACCCCCCCTCTCTCCTCCTCGAATGGACAAGCCACCTCCAGGCAACCAACGCCTACGAGGCCTGGCAACAGGAACCCGCGGACGGCTCCATGCTGGACACCCCTGACGATGCCCCACTCGACCTCGACTCCCTCCCTGACATCCTACTGGCCCCCTCCAATTCCCCTCCCTCCTCCCACACTCACAACCAGCGCCCCTCCAAAAAACGTCGCTCCCCCTCCCCCGCCCCTCCTACAAACTCCCCCCTCACTCAGCCCGCTGACCCTCTCACCTTTCCCAACACCACCCCTCCTCCCCCACCATCCCTCCCCACTATCTTCGAGACCTCAATCGACCACATGGATTCCTCCTCCACCCCCCTCACACAACCCGCCACAGCCTCCTCCCACCCTACCCCATGTCTTAACCCCCCACCTCCTCATTCACCCCAACGAACAGACTCCAACCCCATCACGACTCCACCTCCCCTCCGCCTCCTCCCCCCCTCCCTCCCCCCCACCGACCCCATGGACTCCTCCCCTACGGCACGCACACCTACAGACCCCGCCCTCAAACCTGCCCCCCCTTCCGGCGTCCTCAAACACACACGCCCCAACCTCAGAAAGACCCACCACTCACCTCCACACCGCCACAACCCCCACGACCCCCCGTCCTACACAACCCTCACTACCTCCCCTTCCCCACAACCCACCCCCAACTCTGACCACCTGACCCCCGACCCCCCACCCAACACACACCCCTCCAACCTCCCCCTGCCTGCCTCATCCCCCGCAACCTCAGACTTCGAGCTTGAAGACCTCCCTGAAGACGACCAGGCCACAGCAGAAGCCAATGAGGAGCACCTCCCCTCCCCTGGACCTCCCATCCCTCCAACCGACTTCCCCTCGGCCGCTAGGGCCAACCCCCGTCCCTAACTCCACTACAGACGGGCCAGCAGGCCCGGAGGTTCGACCCCCTACCCCCCTCCCACGCCCTCCCCATGACATACGTAATCACGGTGTAACCAACCCACTCAGGGCCTCCCTTCCGTCACACTTCAAACCTGACACATGCACCATTAAACTTCACAACTACCTATTTGACCTTAACCTTGAAAACGGCCTCCCCACCCCTATCGGCCACCTCGACTCCTCGGCAGTGCTCTCCTTCCAGTGGGGACACTACCAAGACCTCTCCAATCTCTACTGCATTGCCACCTCCCTCGCCAAACTCCACTCTAACTCCTACAACAAATACACTATTATCACAAACACCGAGGTAGACACCTTCCATAACCATCACATATACCCTAGCCAGTGGACCAACCTCTCAAACAGAGGCGTACCCCCGCGCCCGGGCACACCCCACAACTCCCTACTTGTCCTCACCTGGCAACACTCCCATTTCGGTCTCCTCCACGTGACACACAACTCTGCCACTTGGGTGGACTCACTCCACCAACCCCCCCCCCCCCACCGTCCCTCCTTACCCGCTCCCTCTCACTCCTCGCCTCCTGGAACTCGTCTCCCTCCCCCCAACTCCTCACTCTTCGCCTTCTCAACCCCCCTCGACAGAACGACACACCTCGCGCGTGGTCCTGTGGAACCCACGTCCTCCTTCACACCTACTTTATACTCACGGCACCTGCTGACCATGCTTACGACCCCCCTCATTTCGACCCCAAACACACAGTCTACTCCCTCCACACCCTTCTGTGGAACCACGTATTCCGCTCCAGCCCCCTCCCTGTCGGACGCTCCCAACTCCTTACCAACCTCCATCCCCATCAGCCCTCCCTCTCACCCGAGCCTCCATACCCCCCCCATCCTTCCACATCAGCCCCTCCTCTCACTACTCCTCCCCCTCCCACCCTCCTCAGCCAACCCACCCTCCCCCCCCACCCGCTCCCACATCACACCCCCGAACCCGCCCCACCCCCTCACCTCCCACACCCCCCCACCACGCAGCAACACACCCCCTCCAACGAACCCCCCCAACCCCCCCAACCCTCACCCCACACCTATCCTCCCACACCACCTCCCACAACCTCTACACCTCATCAACCTAAACACCAGGGGGCTACACACATCCATCATGGACGTGGAACACCTCGCCACCACCCACCACCCTGATGTCCTCATCCTCACGGAAACCAACCACGCCACCCACAAATCCCGGTGGCGTACCGCCCTCCCCCTTTACCTCCTCAAAAGCTCACGACCCTGCTACTCAACTTTGCCACTACCGCACGCAGGCGTTCTCTTCGCGGTCCGCAGGGAGTCATTCCTCTCCGCCACTGTCCTTACCCCACCCCCCCACCTCATCCCACATATCGCAGGACTAAAACTCGTCCCTCACTCAGGCGACCCTTACCTCCTCCTCGGAGCCTACATGCCGCAGCTCCATAGCGCCCAACTAACCCGCCTATACGCGGAGGTCGCGGCATGGGGCCTCCGCCTGACGGACGACTACCCCACTCACCGTGTCCTCTGGGGCGGCGACTTCCAATCAACCACCACACAAGGTACATGCAACCCAGCCCTCACCTCCCTTCTCGAATCCCACCTCCGACCACTCCACCCCCCACCCTCGACACCCTCGCCTCGAAATTTACTGCACTACTCTCCCAACATATGGACCACGCAGCCACCATATGGCCCCTCCTACCCCCTAAGAAACCCCGCCCCACTACCTCGTCCACTAACCCCACCTGGCTATCTAAAAAAACACGCAAACTCATTCGCAAACTCCGCAGCTGTAGCACCAACGGTGGCCCCCTACCCCTAGCCCAAACCCTCCTGCAAACCTCCGACTATCTTTCCCCCACCGACATCCAGAAACAATGCCAGGCACGCATACGCCTTCTACTCCGAACAACCACCACCGATATACTCCAAAAGATTAAAACCCGCACCAATACTGCCTACGACGCCTCCCCAAAATCCTCCCACCGTCGCTTAAAAATTAAAAGTGGCCTCCTCCCCGCGACCACCGCAACTTCAACTCTCCACCGCATTACCAAGCCCGATAAAACCACAGCATCCTCCCCCTCAGCCGTCATTAAGGCGGTCCACTCCCACTTCACCACCGAACTCACGCGAGCCACCCCGCCCGACCTACCCGCACCCCCCTGGGAACACCCTGACAACCCCGACAACTACACCATCGAACCCCGAGGGGACCCCACACTCACTCTCGCCGACATGATTACCCGCGATACATTTGATAAAACCCTCAACTCGCTAGGCACAGGCAAAGCCCCAGGCCCCGACGGTATCCCCAACGAAATTCTCAAGTTCCTACCCCCGGAGACCCGCTCCGCCCTCTTCTCTCTCCTATCCCTCCTCGCCCACACATCCTACACACCCCCTGAATGGTGCCATAGCACAACATGCCTACTACATAAAAAAGGTGACCCCACCCTCCTTGACAACTACCGCCCCATCGCCCTCATGAATAACCTTCTTAAGCTATGGACCGCACTAATAAAAGACGCAGGCTCGAAATACGCCGAAACCCACGGCATCCTCAGCGACCAACAAGACGGCTTTAGACAACACCGCAGCATCCACGACGCCCTCTCCTCCATAATCATGGCCATGGAGGACGCGAAACTCCACAAAAAGGACATCTACGTCATGTACGCGGACTTCAAGGGTGCCTTCAACGCAGCAGACCACCGCATCATGTTCAAACACATGAGACAACTCGGTATGCCCTCCACTTTTGTAGATACATGCGAACACCTCTACGGAGTCTCATCCACAGACTACATTACCCCATATGGTCCCACCCCCTCCATAGACATAAATCGAGGTACCCTACAGGGCGACACCCTCTCCCCCTTCCTATTTACCCTCTTCCTTGAACCCTTTCTCCGCTGGCTCACTGTGGGTAGCCGGGGCTATCGCCCAGGGCCCCCCGCCACTAACGTCGACCCAACAGAACCCACAGCCACATACCCCGGACACGGATTCGCCGACGACCTCAGCCTAGCCACGGGCTCGACCCCCAACATGGCCATCCAACTAAGGAAACTCTCCCTCTTCAGCGCCTACACAGGTATGACCGTCAACATCCGAAAATGCTGCATTACCGGAGCCCTTTGGCGCACAGGCAACGCCCTCTCCCTTGCCAACATCACCCTCCTCACATCCCGCCTCCAAACACAGTTCATCACCATAAACTCCACCCCGGCACCCATCCCCTCCATAGGCCCCTCGGACACATACCGCGTCCTAGGGGTCGAACTCAACACCTCCCTCACCTTCACCAAACACTGGCACGAACTCAAACGCACTACCACATCCCTCATCGACGCCCTCTCCTCCTCCCTACTAACCCAGTCCCGCAGAATTCGCGTCATCCGTGGCCTCCTACTCGGAAAACACTTTACCCTCCAACTCGGCCTCTTCAGCGACTCCCAATTGGACACCCTCGAAGGTCAAATATGCCGCGCCCTCCGCTCCGCCGTCTCCTCGGTACGTAACCTCCCCCGCACCGCCCTACACCGGCCCACCTCCGACCTCGGCTACGGCCTCCCCTCCCTCAAAGCCCATGCCGCACAACTCACTGTCTGCCACCTCCACAAAATCCTGAACTCCCCCGGCTATAGAGGCCACATGGCCAGAGCCCACATACACAACATCTCCACCACATACTCCCACTGGCCCACTGAATCGATAATGTCAGGCAGTCTAGCCCCCCCCACGCTCAGATGCCTTGTGCGCGCCCAACGCGACGCCGGAACCATGTTTCACAACATCCCTCCCCTCTCCCTCACCAACCCCATTGCCTCCACAATCCGCACCCACTTCACCAGCCAGGACGCCACGCTCCTTACATCACTCAGAGACAGAGCCACACATATCACAGACCCACACACATACAAACAAGCATACAGCGAATTCTCACCCCGCAAGACACACACCTCCCTCCTCCCCCGCCTTAACCCCCTCTGGCAAAATCACGTAACCGAATGGTCACAAGTTCTCCTCCGCGCCACACCTTCCTCCTTCATCCTCAAATCCTGCCAGTCCATCTCCAAACTCACAGGGTCCAACACCTCCCTCTCTATCCCGATCCGCCTTCTCGCCGCAGTCCTCACCGAACCCTCCGACACTGTCCACAACCGCCTCCCCGTCACAAACCTCAACCCCAAACAAGCATCCCCCCCCACCACTCTCCACCCCTCATGGGTTCCCCTCCTCACCTCACACCTCCCCTGCCCTCCTTCCACCCTCTCCCCCTTTACCCACTCCTCCCGCACCAACATCTACACCCCCACTGCACCCATCACACACATAGACACAGAATACCTCACCCCCTCAGACCACCATTTCCCCCCCTGCGACGTGACGCGCATCATCTCCAAACACAAAGACACAGAATACGGACAAACCCAATACATGGTCGAATGGGCCCCGGAACACCTCACGGAATGGGACATACAACTCCAACTAGACGACGGCTTCCGCCTCATCTCTTCCACCCCCACCTCGGTAAATCTACCCACCCCCACCCCCGCCGATTGCTCCATATGTCATAACCCTCTGCACTTAGAACCCTCCTCCACCTGCAGCACATGCCCGCACTTTGCCGTCCATTCCCAATGCCGCCCTGCCTTAGGCCCCGCCACATGGCAATGCGACTGGTGCGTTCGCGGCAAACAACACGACCTCACCCGTCTCCACGAGGTCCAGTGGGCCCCATGCCTACAACTACACGACACCATCAGTGAGACCCCCTCCGGCCCCACCGCCCTCACCGCATTTAACTCCGGCTTTGTCCCCTCCACCACACCCATACTGCCAGAACCCGGACCCCCTCCTTGGACACACCGCCTCATCACATTCAACCACAACCCCATCAACCCTGACCTCGACATGCTCCCTACCGGTACATTCACCATCCACACACACCCCACACTTCACGATACCACAATACTCTGCACTCCCGACGGCCGCGCAGTCACTACCCTTAACGGCCCCCGCGTCCGCCACCTATACCAACTCTTCCGCCCCGACCTCTCCCATCTTACATTCGAAGAGGAGGTCTACAACCTTCTCACTCGCCTAGGCTCCCGCTCAGAAATCCACTCACCTACACCCGCCACCACCACCCGCAACAGATGGGCCACCAGAGAGGACCTCCTCTCGGCCCTCCGCCACACATTCCACATCCAGACAGAACTCTACTCAGACCCCCTCAATAAATCACTCCACTCGCACACCTACCACTCACTCTACCCCGAAGACATAGTCTTCTCATCCAGCGGCAGTAATGCCCCACACACATGGCAAGGCACCAACATCGCCAACCCCGAATACGACCACGAATGCATGCGCCGAGCCATGGAACATGCAATCACCAGCGCACACCTCACAGCCTCACACACCCCCAGCGCTACCATCCTCATACTCCCCCGTTGGGAACACACACCATACCGCCACTCCAAATATATCAACTCCCCCTACACACATCACCTCTACACCCTTCCCAACGACGCGAACACCTTCTTACCCCCCGACCAACACACAGGCCACCCAACCCCTACCCCTTTCGGCACACGCTGGATGGTCGACATCTACCTCGTCGCTAACTCCCTCGCACTCCCCACCCTACCCTCACACACAGCCATGACCGCACTCCACAACACCCTCGAGTCTATATACGACACACACCTCCCAAGCCCCACCATCACCATCCCACCTCCACACATCACCGACTCCTACTCACCTCACTCCGCAGGCATATACCATCTCCCCCCCAACCCCACTCACCCCCTTACCTACCCCCTCCAAGAACGCACACGACTAACATACTCCCCCACCAGAGGAACTCTTGCTTGGAACTGGCAGGACTTCGTATACACAGACGGCTCGAAAAAAGGAGACAGCTCCCCTCTTGGGGCGGCAGCCACCCACCCCGCCTCGGACACCAACATCAAAATCCTGGTGACCTCTACCCCTCCCTCCCATACTATCAATCGAGCCGAACTAGCTGGCATTGACATAGGCCTCCAACTAGGCCATACCCACCTCCTTACTGACAGTGCGTGCTCCCTCCGTCTCATACAAGGATACCTTAACTGCCCCTCCGCTTATAGGCACAACATCCACCGCGACACACTCCTCTCCATCACACGCACCATCATATCCCGCTGCGACGCAGGCATCCGCACACATCTCGGCAAAATTAAAGCACACAACCACTCACTCGGCAACGACCTCGCAGACGCACTCGCTAACCAAGTAGCAGATGGTCAACCACCAAACACCACATACAACACAGGCTCGGACGTGTCCATTGGTCACTGGACCTGGCCTTACACCCTCATACCACAGACTCAAGGGGAACCCATACCCTACATATACACAAACCTCAAAGCCGACGCACACACCCACAGCTGCAAGCACACACTTACACCACTCTCACAAACATCCAAACACGGCGCCCTCCTCGCCCGCGCCGCGGCAGACGGCGCCGACTTCACCTTCCACAAAAAACTCACAACACTCACCAACACCCAATTCACCCACAAACAAGAATTCATATGGGGCGTCCACAACACCCGCCTCCTCACACACAACCCCACCATGCGATGCCCCATGTGTGGACAATTCACCAGCAACGGCCACATGGCCGGTAACTGCCCATCCATGTCTGGCCTAAGACAGGACCGACACAACAGCGCGCTACAACTCCTACTATCCCTCCTGGAACGCCACAACGGAGGTCGCTGGGAGACTATCACTGCAGACTTCGGTAACAAACCCATCAAGTCTTTCACCCGCCCCACCCCCACCTGCACCCCTCTTGACTGTCACCCCCCACACCCCACCCACATGCCCACCCGCCTTGTTGATGCAGACGAAGGTCTCTCGCCCGACTCCCAAACCTCGTGCCCCGCTATCCTCCCCCCCGAAATCCTCCCGCCTGCACTACGTCCCCCGGCGCACAAATCCGATTTCATACGCCTCCTCGAACCTCGCTTCGTCGGTCACAACAACGGCCGCCGCCGATACTCTTCTATCAGGAAAATACAGATAGGGGAGTGGAAGTACTGCACCGACCACAACCTCTCACACACAGCCCGCTTGATTAGGGACAAATACACACCCCTCGCTAACGCCATCCGAAACCACTGGCCAGGTACCGAAGTAGACATCTTACCCATAGTCATGAGCCGCACGGGCACTCCGCACTCATCCACCATCGCAAGTCTCACCTCTCTCCTCACCCTCCGCACCGACCCTCCCGACAAACTCATCACCAAAGCACGACTCGACACATCTCGCATCCTTTCCACACTCCATGCACACACCGTCCAATGGCTGCATTATCTCCTCCTTGTCTACCGCACCAAATCATGCACGACCACTCGCCGAGCCTCCGCATAACGCACCTCCCCAAGCCATTCTTGCACACCACCTTTAACCCGCTTCAGACCCTCCCCGGGGGGGAGTAAAACCCCCGACCACACTTGGAGAGGTTGGACATAGGTGGTTCACGGTCTAGCCCTGACCTGTAAGTTCCCTGTATGGCATAGTTGGGAGGGCCCAGAGACAGCAGCCGACGCATCCGGCTTTTTGGTGAAAAAACCGGCGCATACGGTACATGTTGTAAACAATTTCAATTTCAATTTGTAATAATAATGACAAACACAATAGTAAGAGAACAAAACAAGGACCGAACAACGCATATATTGTTAAATTATATTATATGGATATGGATATGTCGTAGTTTGGTACATATGTGGTATGTGCCCACACTGATATGGATGTCGTTTGATAAGGCTTGGTAGACTTTGAGGCAACATGTTCAAGATGAGACTCTCCCCGTTGTCTTTCAAAGACTCGGCGTTTTATATAAGCATTGAAACCCTTAACCCTAAACCTGATACTAGTACGAAACCCTAAGGTTATTTTGTCAACGCATATCAATGTAAAAGGTGCTTTGTAATTAATACTTTTTTCCTCGCTTATGGCACAATGTCCCTAGGCGGTTGCATCCCGCTCGGCGTGCAAAGATGCTTGTAATTGTTTACAATAGCGGAAGACAAGAGGGGCAAAGCAACCACTCAATAAGTGATTATGCCGAAAAGCATAAATAGGAAGAATCATATTCCCAAATACGGAATATTCGATAAACCGCCCAAACCCTAATCCCCCCCCTCCCTATTGGTGAAAACAAATGATGCGTTTTGATCCGATCTGTCTTGAATGTCTGTGAAAATCAAGAAAATACATGTTAAACTATAAATCCACTTGTTAAGATTGCAAGTTGAAAAATGTTGTTCGACCTTCACGATACACGGTCCGCTCCTGCCGACGCAAGGTGCCGACCGGCATGTCGACTTTCGAGGGGGGCTATGAGCCAACGTGATCTACCTCCCATGCTATTCCGTTATCGCCGGAGAATCGGAGGGAAATGCTTGCAAAATCCCCCCCACTCACGTGGTCGCTTGTCGAATCCGCCGCCGCATCATGTTCGCCCCACCCCAAGGTCGTTGCCGCTCCTCCCGGCGCGGCGCTCAATGTTGTCGAGGCCCCCCTTCGCGTCGAGGGCATGGGGGGGGGGGGGGGGGGTCCCAGACGAGGAGGCAATAGATTGAATAGAAAATTATTGCGCCCCTGCCTTAGTGCTTGCTTCCCTCCTCAAACCTCTTCCCGCAAAATTTTTCCGGTATCCGGGCACATGTATGGTTGGCGGCCTAGCGCCCGTACCCTCTCTCCGTCGTTGGCGCGTTCGTCAAGCATCCTTATTTCGAGTGCGGGCCTCCGCGCAACCCGGGCCGGCGGGCCCACATTCTCTAGTATTAGGTATGCCGTTCGGTGGTGGGTATCAAAAGGGGGTCCAAGACACCTTTGGCGGATCCGACGGGCCGCAGGGTGTGGAAATTGTACAAAAACTAGTCTCCGTAACGGGTTCTCCGGCGGCGGCTTACATTGAAATCGTCGCCATACCGTGTCGCCCCCCATGACGAGGCCTTACTCCTCATTGTTGAGTCGCACTTCTCCCGCAGGTAGATGCAATTGCATGTGAGTCAATGGTCAAAGAGTGCCATGCCTTGGCGCCGCTTCCCAAGCCTATGCCTAGATCCGGCGGTATAGTTACGCCGTACCCTCCTCGCGTTCCCAACATAGCAGTAGGCCCATCCGTATCATTCGTAGGCATGACGGCTTTCATTCCCATGCGCATGTTTGCAATATGTGCTGGGGGAAGCTTCCGTGGGGTTAGCAGGCCGGGCATACATCTTTACGCCGGCCGCCGGTTACGGCCATTTTTTTACCCTAAAAGTCCTCCGTACGGGACGTGGCTTCCCCGAAACCCTTAAAGCCCTAAAGCCTTGAAGCCCTAAACCACCCCGGTGGCTAAAATGATTACAAGAATACTGAGTAAGACAGGGTGTGTGCATTATTGCAAACGACACATGGTGTGTGTGTGAGTGACAGAGGGAGGTGCGTGTGTGGGTTTGTGTGAGAGTGCGAAGTCATCGACAACATAAAGCCATTGTTCCGGTAGAGCTATGGGCCTCGAGTATTATCACAAGGCAAAAACGAGAATGCAAAAGTTGTGTTTGGGGATCGGGGTTGGCGGATACCATTAGGAAAGGTGTCCACTAACGGAACTCGCTCACCCGACGCGACGCAGCGCCGCAGAGCGCGCCGACTTTGGGTCTCTTGGCGGTGCTAGTTACTGTCTGGACGCATCAGTTCCACTCCCTGAAGCGACAACGCCCAAAGTGCTGTGCACTGGCTGCCGCCAGGTCCGGTGACGGTATATCTTCTACTGAACTATTCTTAGGGTTATAAACGTCGGAGCGATCAAGGCACGCGATTGCGGCCGGCCTCGAAACTGTCTGCTGCGATACAGCAGTTGAACAATGCCAATGAGCGGCCCGAATAAGGAGGATGGCTTCGTTCCTGACTTCGAGAGGGACGCAACCGCGATCCGTGAGGAGGTTCCGGAGTTTTCGGCGGAGATGTGTTTGATCTGCGGCGACTGGGCCGACGCCGACGGCAGCGACGAGATAATGTTGGTGTGCGACAACGAAGACAACTGCAAGGCCGGTATAGACGCGTGGGGGCGACCCTGCCCCGGTTATATCCACTTTCATTGTCACAACCCCGTGCTGCGCGACTTGCCGCCGCCCAGCTGGCAGTGGTTCTGCTCCAAAGCTTGCCGAGTTCAGTACAAGCGGCAAGAGAGGGACAACTCGGCGAGGGCACCGCAGGCAGCCGCGCCCAAGACAGCTCTCCAGCCAGTGCGTGATCCTGTGCTACGGAAACATACTGTCAAGGCACCGTCTACAGTAAAGAAGGTGAGTGCGGTGCTGCGCTGTCCTCTCTCAGTACTACCAAACGGATATGCTTGCGACCGAATAGACCGTTTTTTTATCTTTAACGTCACTGGGGAGAAGAGACTGTGCTTAGCCAGCTCCTTGCACTGCCAGGCTGGACACGGAACAGGCAGCTCAGCGGCGCCCCGTGCTCTCACGCCTCAGGCGAGGCGCATTCTGTCAGTCAAGCGCCCTCTCTCCGCCCTCTCTAATGCAGACCCTCAGCTACCCTCAGCCGCAACAGGTGCGCCTTCTCACACTCATTTTCCAAAAAGCATCCTCATCTCCACAGCAAACAGACCAGCTGCGCCTCGAAAGCACTTGACCACAGTCATGTGAAGCGGAACCGCTGCGGTGAGGTCATCTGTTTTATGCACCGGTCGGATTGTTCACTCATAGGCGGCGCGGCACCGAAGCCCCCTCCGCCAGCTGCCCTGAAGAGGAAAACCACTCTTGTGGCCAGTGACATTGTTTCAGCAATGAGACGGCGTGATCCACAGCCAGCCCTACAGCAGCATCCTGGTAAGAGTACACACCTCCCTCCCCCCTTTCCCCTTTCATCTCAACAACTGAACCACATACGAGTATATTTGCGAGTTTGGGATCGCAAACGCCATACCAGCAGGCGCAGCAGAAGGGGGTTTGCCGCATGTGCGCCGCAGCCAGTCAGCCAGTCACTTCACGTGGTGAATTAATCGCGCTGCGGCGCACAATGTATGCGCAGTGATGATGCCCCTCAACAGACATCGGCTCAGCGCGCTGTGGAGGGGCTGGCTAACCGTGGACGTAAAGGGCGAGGATGGGGTCGACAAGAGGATGGTACGTAACAGGGGCAGAATAGTGGCATTTGAGCAGGGAGAGGGAGGGAGAGAGGAGAGAACAGGGGCCGGTATTTCCCAGTTTTGCTGATGTTTGCCTGTGGCATCATCCACCCAGTCGATGCATGTGGAGGCCAATGCAGTGCTGGGCAGGCTGGAACAGTCAGAGCAGGCGGGGAAGGAGCTGCAGCCCTTCCAGGACCTGCATCTAGCGCTGCGGGAGGACGCTAGGGCGCGGCAGTACAAAGAGGATGCGGCGGAGCACGCAGCGCTGTTAGTTGCTGTCCGGTGAGCCCGATGGCACCTCAGTGCGCGCTGGCACAGCCATCTCAGCACATGACATTCAACGATGTTGCATCAAGCTGTGGCGGATAGGGGGAGATTGCGTTTGAGGGAGGCACTGGGCGCTGACTGCGCTTTTGCCCTGCTTGTTCATTAGTCAGAACGATCCCGTGTCGACAGAGTGCCTCAGAGCGGTTCATGGGTACCTTCAGTCGCACGGGAAGTGTGTGTTGGCGGTGGAGTCGCTAGGCTGTGGCAGCATGGTGCTGGTGCCTCACGGGGCGAAGAACTTCCGGGCGCTTTTTCTCATGCCCGATACCGAAGAGCACAAGGTGTCCAAGCACAAACAGGTCAGTGTCCTCTCCCCCACCCTCAGGAGCTCGCACGGCAGGGCTTCCCCTATAGAAGAACGTATGACGGGTGTTCATGTCTTAAATGTGAGGTTCCTTCATAACTATTTGCCAACTAGCACCTTCCTTCACTTTGCATCAGTTCAAACGAGATGATCCGGAAACGGCGAAGCAGTTTAAGCCTCTGTTGAAGAAGCCTGGTATGCAGCCGCGGGGCCTGAAGGTGGTTTGGAAGGCGGGGATTAAGCATGTGGAGCGCGGAAGCGGTAAGCGTTCACCCACAGCACATCTCCCTCTTGAGACTCTTTGCATCCCCTTCCGCATTTCGTTCACCGACAGCACGGTTTGGGTGCAGAACTGTACGCTGAGACGGGGCGCAAGCCGCGGATGAGCACACCGGAGGCGTATGCTCCTCCCCCGCCAGCCGGAAGCCACAGCGTTGCAGCTCAGAGGAGGCACAATGAGGTCTCCGCAGCCTTGCCGGATTTCCTGTCTACGGAGGTGGAAGAGCAGTCGGGCGCGGCAGGGGCTGAAGCATCGGGGCGCGGGGGGTCGCCGCCTGTGGGAGAGCAGCCGAGTACGACAGCCGCGGCGCAAGCAGGGGACTCGATTCAGACTAGTCTAACTGCGGATCGTTATCAGGTCGCCACACACACACACACACACATACACACGCACACACGTACGCAAACTGCCCACCCCCACGCACACACACACACACACACACACACATGATAAACACATAACAAAATACACACATACACACACACACACACACATATATACACACACCAGACCACACCACAGGACGCCAGACACACACTCGCATATGCCTACACACACATAAAACCACACCACGCCACACCAAACACAAACACACACACACACACACACATCTGCATAGACACACTTCAAACCACACCAGGCACACACAAACACACACGTATATGCACACACCAAACCACACTGACACACACATACACACACACAGACCCGCACAAACACACACGCACACACACACACGCACACACACACACACACACACACACACACACACACACACACACACACACACACACACACACACACACGCGCGCGCGCGCGTGCCTATGCAACCACACAGAGCCACGCACGCACGCGCCCACGCACATACTGGTATCCCATGGAGCCAACTTCAGCCATCACCCTTCATTTTACCTGTGCCCTGCTAGTTTGTGTATTGCTTGCAATTTTTTTGCCTTGTGTAATGCATCGAGCCATGATTGTGTGTTTGTCGATTTGAGGTGGAGGGATGGGGGTGAATATGAAGATGTATGTTGATGTGTCTCACGTGGGCGATTTTGCAGGTCAAGAAAGATATTCCTCTGAGCAACGTTCACTGCATTTGTATTTGGAGTCAGGATCCAGAGTACTTGCCTATGGAGGAGACGAATAAGACGGTGGAACTCCTCCTTCGCCCCCCTGGCGGCCCTACGTTTGTCGCAGTGTGTACATGTTATGTGCTAGATTTTGACAGAAACTGCACTGAAATACAAACGTTAACAAACGCTCACACACACATACACACGCACACACACACACTCACACACTCACACACACACACACACACACACACACACACACACGCGCGCGCGCGCGCGTGCGTATATGCTTATACCAAACCACATTGACACGCACATAGACGCACATACACACACATTGGACTCTCATACAAAAATACTATATCTTGCGCGGAATGGACTTTCTCAGTTGCACTATGCGTCATGAGTGCAATCTGCTGAGCAACTGCCACTGCGCGTGCAGGACATGCGTCAAGTGATACAGGACTTGGCGCCGAGCGGGGTCCAAGTGATCCACGAGTCCTTTGACCGTTGCGCACCTAATGTGGGCGTAATTTTGGTGGTGGTGGGGAAAGAGTGGGTGGAGCGGGGACTAGAGCACTGCCCCGTGCCGAGGCATTGTAGCGCAAGCGGCCTTCGCGGCCTGCTGTGCTGTCCGAGAACCATATTCATGACCATCGAGGGGGCGATCGGGCTGCTTCGCGAATGTAGCACGATCAAGGTTGCATAACACCTTTTCTAACGTCAATTCGTCCTTCTTTGAACTCCTCCCTTATTCAAAGCTCTCTGAAAATTGAAATTGAATTACACCAAGTCTACGGGGGCTCCTCTATCCAAACCCTTCTTTCCTGAATTGGGTGTTCTCAGGGGAACATCTGTCTGCGCAGAAATGGGTGGACCCGATGACACGGTACGAGCAAGGTATCGACGCGGGGCTGCTCCTCCCTGCCGGGATAGCCCTCATCAGCGACGCGGCGACGGTGGGCAGTCGACGTTGGCTGCAAGAAATGCCACCAATCGTCGAGCAAATGATAGCGTGCCAAAATAAATGCCCAAGGTGTCCCACTTTCCTCTCTCACTTCCTTCTCTGCCTCTCAGCCTTTGTTATTAGCTGTATCTATGTACTTGTCCCGTTTCGAGGCTGCCACTGATATGGAGTACAATGCCACCCAAGCCTTAGACTCCTTAGCAACCCTTATCCCGCCTAAGTTCTGATGCCCGCTCACATTGCCCATTCCAAACGTTAAGGCTGAGCCGGTGGTCGCTTTTTATGGACAAAGCGCACATGAACGTGTTGAAAAACATGATTCCGCAGGAGGTGAGGCGCCATTTAGTTGTTGTGGGCGTGATTGGCTGCTGGTCGTGTGTCTCTAACACCTGCGAGGGATGGCATGCGTGGCTCTGAGGGGGGTGCGGCGATGCGCAGTGGCCGCCTGCAGTGAAGGCGACATTGAAGCAAGCGATATGTGCGCAGCCGGATGAGTTTGTGGTTGAGCTGCCCGCGGTGGGAAAGGAGGCGTGTGGCGGGAAGGCTGCCATAGTGGGCGCGGCGCTACAGCTCGCGCGCGACGCGCTCACAACTTCTCGCTTTGTGATTGTTATGACGGGGGACCAAGATGTGTTGCAGGAGGCGCGGCGGCTACGGAGCGTGTTTGTCGCTACGCCGGCCGACGTCGCACCCATGTTGGCGGACATCCACGCCTTCAGCTCCTGCTGGAGCCAACCGCGTAACGCGGCTGACCTTGAGTCCGGCGCGCTGTGCCGCACGCTCGCTGGGCGGTGAGGCGCTGATGGGTAGGTTGTAGGACTTTGTGTTTTATTTTTCACCGTAGCTTTGACCGTGTTTTAAACACAGTCGGCACGGACAGTGTGTTTTTGGTAGCAATTATACATGGAACCCAACACACACACACACACACACTCACTCACACACACACACACACACACACACACACACACACTCTCTCTCTCTCTCTCTCTCTCTCTCTCTCTCTCTCTCTCTCTCTCTCACTCACACACACACTCACACACACACACACACACACTCACTCACACACACACACACACACACACACACACACACACACACACCGTCACCGCAACCATCTCCTTCTGCAGCAGCCCAGCCTCCTCTGCTGCCATGCCTCTCGCGAAGCTCTGAAGCGCATGGTCATCCTGCAACAATCCCCCACACGCATACATACACACGCACTAACATTAATCCACCCCCCCCCTCCTCAACCCCCCCCCCCCCACCCCCCACACACACGCACACCGTCACCGCGTTGATGTTGTGCTTTAAATGTAACCCCGTTTTTTTCCTTTCCGGAACGATGCTTCTCCTCCTTTCGCTTGCGCACATAATTTTTTTTGTGTGCGCGTGAGAGGCCGTGGAGGGGCAATTTGTTAGTCCCTTGAGGTTGTTATATCATTTGACAATGGATGTTGGTGTATCGACACTCATTCGCTCGCGTCGCTTCCCCGAGTGGACCAATGGTCGAGGTCTGTCTTGTGAGCAAGACTTGCAATCATCCTCTGACCGATATCGTGTGGATGGCTAGTGGATGGTATCGGATGGACTAGGAGACTACTCAAGCGAAATTGGTGAAATTGTTTGTTTTTTCGTGATGGCGGAAGGGTCAAATATTTTTACAATGTACCGGTACTTGTCCCCGTAGCTATCTCGAGTAGTTTTTGAAGGGCTGCATGCTTAATGAGAGCGCGAGACAGCATGTCATGTCATCATACTTTAACTTCCTAGTGTTGGATGGGTTTTTGCCTTGATATGCTATTTTGCGTGAGTAAAAAGGTTTGAACGTGTCCGGGTTGATTGGCATTCTTATCGTCGTCTCAACCGCCTTCTCTTGACGCTCACATTGCTGTATTAATTGTATTTCAGCCGCATATTATCATGGGTTTTTGGGAATTCGCTCTATTGGGACGTAAATGGGTTTTATCAATACCTTATCTATGGAAGTTCGTAGTTCACCGGTTTATTAGGTTTGGTGTGTCGTCAACATTGTTGTCATCCCTACTTTTTTTCATCTCGAGTGATACACTTGGCTATTAAAATGTGTTTAAAATGTGTGTAGAATAAGTGTATAAAGTATGGCTTCTAAGCTATCAATCAATGAAATGGTGGCAAGGTTCCATTGTTGTTGTCCGTTCATGCATTGTCGTTACCGATCACTTATCTCGATCAAACGTCTTGAAGGGCCAACAATAATTGCCGGCCAAGGGAATAGTAGTTGTTATGTGGTAAGGCTAAGGATCGATGATATAATACGGACTATGTCGACGTATTTCGTGGTGTTTTCGGAGACCCCGAATGCGACATGTGCTTGAAAATATCAATGATACCATCGATCCCTAGCCTTATTGTGTTGGAACTCCCCCGAAAGTTGTAGATGACAAAATTTTGCGATTGTGCCTTAGGTTTGGAGGCGCATCCAATTTTCCACGCGTCACGTCGTCCTCCTTCACAGAACGAGCGTAATGTTGGGACTTCACGTTGGGCGCATCACATCGGGTACTTCATGATGTGGCCATCGTACATGGTGATACGATCAACACGCACTTCAAGAATTCGGGGAAGACATCTCTCCCTAGTTGGTTGACGACGACTTTGGCTTTTCCGCTCCTCGGGCACCCAATGATGAAAATTCCCAAATGTGACTTCCCACATGACATTGGGTGGTGATATATGTACATACATTTCATTGGGGACGCGGCCCGCGATAGTGTGATGGGTCTTGCGATGTGCTCGACTTGCGTGTGCGCACCGCCGGATAGAACAAGCCCCGCTACCGTGTAATCCACAAGAAGAATATATCCTACAAGGGTGAACAACATGTGAGTGCATTGTCGTTAGCACATGACATGGCGATAGACGTGCCTCGGCAAACTATCGACATGCTCGTTAAATCTGGGGACAAGAAAAAGAATTACAACAATACTACCGTCTATGAGCGTACCCGTATAGTCATTTAGGTCTCTTAGGTTTGGGGTTTGCGCCGTGATCCACCTATTCCAACCTCTCCGTTGGCAGTGGCAACAAAATATTAAACAAAAAACAAGACAACATGCATCGCTACAACTATACATCAGAGAAACAATTATGTCGCTATCTCCACTATACGCAGCCCACTCCTGCCGTGCGAGGGCGTTGATTAATCTAGCCGGTCAACTTGTGCTTGTTAAATCGGGCCTACCCGACCTCTGTTTTTGTGCGACTCCGGTCGTGCCGGAGATGGGAGAGAATGAGAGTTAGGCCAAAAAAAAAAACATCGCTCACGTCGCCGACGGCCCCGCCTCGATCTGCGAACGTCCTACATCGTCCAAGATACACGCTACTCATCCAAGCGCAACCGTCCTCCTAGCTTAGGCTCCCCTTCCCCTTCGGGGACTAGGAAGAAAAGGAGGGCCTTAGCTATAGACGGTTTCGAGCTTGCGCTCCTGCCACCGCGCCAGATTTTTTTCTTGTCCAAGGCCCGTCGCAACATTTCGTTCGTCGATGTACTTATGTTCCTTTCGACGATTTTTGGGGAGTGTGCGGCGAGAATTTTTGCAACGTCTTTCTACTGATCTTCATGGCACTTTGGGTTCTTATCTTCGTTATGCTTTGGAGGAGGGCACTGCTGATGATGTGGCATGCCTTCATGTTCCTCGGGCTTAGGCATGTGGGGTTTTTTCCTCATTATACCTTACTTCCTTTTTGCATGGTGGTTTCCACTTATTTTTCTTGTAAGAAATTTGGCGAAAAGACAGCAGACGACTCGGACGGTTTTTGAAAAATAATAAGCGTACCATGTACCTATTGGCCTCATGGCGTCGAGAGGTCTCTCTCGCCGTCCATGTTGCTCACGCGGACAACGTCTTGCGCGGTTTGTCCACCACTGCGGACGGCGTGGAAGCCGCTTCTTCCTCGGCTGGAATTCCTTCTCCTGCCACGGCGCTCTTCACCCGCGCCATGGGCCGCAAGCGTCCCCGTGCTTCCTCGAGCGGCACGTGACGACGTGAGGCGCCGCTTGTCGCCTCCACGTGTTGCATTCTCGGTGTGGCCTAGGAGTTTCCTTAGTTTGATCTGCTAGGTTTGTGCACAATGCAGTGCTTTCCTCTTGCCGTGCTTTGGATTCCGTGATCCTCTTGTCACTCTTGCCCTTTAGTTTCCCCTCCCACTTTTCATGTGCGTAAGGATTCTTGTAATCATTAATCTACCAGGTATCTGTGCCCGGTACCGCGGGGTCTATCGTCCAACGATGTACGGGTACCAACTGAGGTATAAAATTGTCAAATTTACCCTAGGCAAATTTTGCCAAAGATGTCAGTTTGCTTACAATTTGGTCAAAGGACAACCACAGGCAGGGCCTGGGGGTCGATTAGCGCAAGATTATAGGGTTGGGTGGGTGGGTTCGCGCGAAGCCTAGATTGGCTGAGCGCGAAAGCAGAGAGTGCCTAGGCTCGTGGCTAGCTACGGCTTATAAGGCACGGGCTAGCTAGAGCTGACCGTTGGGGAAGTCGTTGGTCGTTGGTTGCGCCTAACTGCTCGGGCAAGGTGGTTGCCCTGCAGGTGAGACGCGCCGATATTAACGGTAACAGTAACCGCTAGAAATGAAATTGAAATGAAATTGTTTACAACAAAACCGGCTGCTGTCTCTGGGCCCCCCCTTTTGCTATGCTCAACTTGCTGTTGGACTTCTAAGCGTGAGGTAGACCGTGAACCACTAATCCCAACCTCTCCAATGGCAGTAACGATACCGTCTAAAACATACCCGTATCCAGGTATTTATTATTCTCTGATCTATACGTATTTTTTTTGGATACAGTATGAAAAATAAAATGTCGCTAATCTCCACGTTACGCGGCCTGCTCCAGCCGCTGCGGGGTCGCGCTGATCAGCAAGGCTGTCCAGCTTGAGCTGGTCGAGGCGAACTTGCCTGACCTCGGCTCCCGTGCGACTCCGGTCGTGCCGGAGCTTGGGGGGAAAGGCAGGTGAAAAACCCCCCTCGCATAGGTCGTCGTCGGTCCCGCCTCGATCCGTGCTCTACCCCGCCCGAGGTATTAGCCGCTCCTCCCGACGCAGCTCGCCACCTAGCCGAGTCTTCTCTCCTCCTTCGGGAGCTGAGAAGAGAAAATAACTAGGCTGCAGACGGTGTCCGGCTGGCTCCCCTGCCCCCGAGCCAGATTTTCTCATGTCCCCTGTCCTTTTCCCGTCTGTTTCCAACACCTATCTGATCGCGTTGTGGCCGTCCGTACCCTCCCCCGGTGGTTTACGTTGTTAGGGGGCCGCCTTTACGAGCACTGTGCCGTTACGATAACCCTAGGCACACTGCCTGAGGCAGAATATCGATAACCGGGTACCGACTAGGGAAGGGGTTGGAAGAACACAGGGATCGAGTCGCCGGTCCTCAAAAGATGGTGGGTACGGGAATTTTTTCCAAAAACCCCCCGTACCGGGCTTTTCCGGCGGCGGGCGATCCTAAGGACCGCCGCCGCCAAGCCGTGCCGCTCCTCCGGCTACGGAGCGTGTTTGTCGCTACGCCGGCCGACGTCGCACCCATGTTGGCGGACATCCACGCCTTCAGCTCCTGCTGCAGCCAACCGCGTAACGCGGCTGACCTTGAGTCCGGCGCGCTGTGCCGCACGCTCGCTGGGCGGTGATGCGCTAATGGGTAGGTTGTAGGACTTTGTGTTTTATTTTTCACCGTAGCTTTGACCGTGTTTTAAACACAGTCGGCACGGACAGTGTGTTTTTGGTAGCAATTATACATGGAACCCAACACACACACACACACACACACACACACACACACACACACACACACACACACACACTCTCTCTCTCTCTCTCACTCACACACACACACACACACACACAATCTCTCTCTCTCTCTCTCACTCACACACACACACGCACACACACTCTCACTCACACACACACACACACACACACACACACACACACACACACACACACACACCGTCACCGCAACCATCTCCTTCTGCAGCAGCCCAGCCTCCTCTGCTGCCATGCCTCTCGCGAAGCTCTGAAGCGCATGGTCATCCTGCAACAACCCCCCACACGCATACATACACACGCATTAACATTGATCCACCCCCCCCGCCTCACCCCCCCCCCCACCCCCCACACACACGCACACCGTCACCGCGTTGATGTTGTGCTTTAAATGTAACCCCGTTATTTTCCTTTCCGGAACGATGCTTCTCCTCCTTTCGCTTGCGCACACTAATTTTTTTGTGTGCGCGTGAGAGGCCGTGGAGGGGCAATTTGTTAGTCCCTTGAGGTTGTTATATAATTTGACAATGGATGTTGGTGTATCAACGCTCATTCGCTCGCGTCGCTTCCCCGAGTGGACCGATGGTCGAGGTATGTCTTGTGAGCAAGACTTGCAATCATCCTCTGACCGATATCGTGTGGATGGCTAGTGGATGGTATTGGATGGACTAGGAGACTACTCAAGAGAAATTGGTGAAATTGTTTGTTTTTTCGTGATGGCGGAAGGGTCAAATATTTTTACAATGTACCGGCACCTGTCCCCCTTGCTATCTCGAGTAGTTCTTGAAGGGCTGCGTGCTTCATGAGAGCGCGAGACAGCATGTCATGTCATCATACTTTAACTTCCTAGTGTTGGATGGGTTTTTGCCTTGATATGCTATTTTGCGTGAGTAGAAAGGTTTGAATGTGTCCGGGTTGATTAGCATTCTTATCGTCGTCTCAACCGCCTTCTCTTGACGCTCACATTGCTGTATTAATTGTATTTCAGCCGCATATTATCATGGGTTTCTGGGAAGTCGCTCTATTGGGACGCAAATGGGTTTTATCAATAACCTATCTATGGAAGTTAGTAATTTACCGGTTTATTAGGTTTGGTGTGTCGTCAACATTGTTGTCATCCCTACTTTTTTTCATCTCGAGTGATGCACTTGGCTGTTAAAATGTGTGTAAAATAAGTGTAAGCTATCAATCAATGAAATTATGGCAAGGTTCCATTGTTGTTGTCCGTTCGTTCATGCATTGTCGTTACCGATCACTTGTCTCGATCAAATGTCTTGAAGGGCCAACAATAATTGCCGCCCAAGGGAATAGTGGTTGTGTGGGATCTCCCCCGAAAGTTGTAGATGACTAAATTTTGCGATTGTGCTTTAGGTTTGGAGGCGCATCCAATCTTCCACGCGTCACGTCGTCCTCCTTCACAGAACGAGCGTAATGTTGGGACTTCACGTTGGGCGCATCACATCGGGTACTTCATGATGTGACCATCGTACATGGTGATACGATCAACACGCACTTCAAGAATTCGGGGAAGACATCTCTCCCTAGTTGGTTGACGACGACATTGGCTTTTCCGCTCCTCGGGCACCCAATGATGAAAATTCCCAAATGTGACTTCCCACATGACATTGGGTGGTGATATATGTACATACATTTCATTGGGGACGCCGCCCGCGATAGTGTGATGGGTCTTGCGATGTGCTCGACTTGCGTGCGCCCACCGCCGGATAGAACAAGCCCCGCTACCGTGCAATCCACAAGAAGAATATATCCTACAAGGGTGAACAATATGTGAGTGCATTGTCGTTAGCACATGACATGGCGATAGACGTGCCTCGGCAAACTATCGACATGCTCGTTAAATCTGGGGACAAGAAAAAGAATTACAACAATACTACCGTCTATGAGCGTACCCGTATAGTCATTTAGGTCTCTTAGGTTTGGGGTTTGCGCCGTGATCCACCTATTCCAACCTCTCCGTTGGCAGTGGCAACAAAATATTAAACAAAAAGCAAGACAACATGCATCGCTACAACTATACATCAGAGAAACAATTATGTCGCTATCTCCACTATACGCAGCCCACTCCTGCCGCGCGAGGGCGTTGATTAATCTAGCCGGTCAACTTGTGCTTGTTAAATCGGGCCTACCCGACCTCTGTTTTTGTGCGACTCCGGTCGTGCCGGAGATGGAAGAGAATGAGAGTTAGGCCAAAAAAAAAAAACATCGCTCACGTCGCCGACGGCCCCGCCTCGATCTGCGAACGTCCTACATCGTCCAAGATATACGCTACTCATCCAAGCGCAGCCGTCCTCCTAGCTTAGGCTCCCCTTCCCCTTCGGGGACTAGGAAGAAAAGGAGGGCCTTAGCTATAGACGGTTTCGAGCTTGCGCTCCTGCCACCGCGCCAGATTTTTTTCTTGTCCAAGGCCCGTCGCAACATTTCGTTCGTCGATGTACTTATGTTCCTTTCGACGATTTTTGGGGAGTGTGCGGCGAGAATTTTTGCAACGTCTTTCTACTGATCTTCATGGCACTTTGGGTTCTTATCTTCGTTATGCTTTGCATGAGGGCACTGCTGATGATGTGGCATGCCTTCATGTTCCTCGGGCTTAGGCATGTGGGGTTTTTTCCTCATTATACCTTACTTCCTTTTTGCTTGGTGGTTTCCACTTATTTTTCTTGTAAGAAATTTGGCGAAAAGACAGCAGACGACTCGGACGGTTTTTGAAAAATAATAAGCGTACCATGTACCTATTGGCCTCATGGCGTCGAGAGGTCTCTCTCGCCGTCCATGTTGCTCACGCGGACAACGTCTTGCGCGGTTTGTCCACCACTGCGGACGGCGTGGAAGCCGCTTCTTCCTCGGCTGGAATTCCTTCTCCTGCCACGGCGCTCTTCACCCGCGCCATGGGCCGCAAGCGTCCCCGTGCTTCCTCGAGCGGCGCGTGACGACGTGAGGCGCCGCTTGTCGCCTCCACGTGTTGCATTCTCGGTGTGGCCTAGGAGTTTCCTTAGTTTGATCTGCTAGGTTTGTGCACAATGCAGTGCTTTCCTCTTGCCGTGCTTTGGATTCCGTGATCCTCTTGTCACTCTTGCCCTTTAGTGTCCCCTCCCACTTTTCATGTGCGTAAGGATTCTTGTAATCATTAATCTACCAGGTATCTGTGCCCGGTACCGCGGGGTCTATCGTCCAACGATGTACGGGTACCAACTGAGGTATAAAATTGTCAAATTTACCCTAGGTAAATTTTGCCAAAGATGTCAGTTTGCTTACAATTTGGTCAAAGGACAACCACAGGCAGGGCCTGGGGGTCGATTAGCGCAAGATTATAGGGTTGGGTGGGTGGGTTCGCGCGAAGCCTAGATTGGCTGAGCGCGAAAGCTCGTGGCTAGTTCTGGCTTATGAGGCGATGGCTATCTAGAGCTGACCGTTGGGGAAGTCATCTGGTCGTTGGTTGCGTCTAGATGCCAACACAAGGTAGTTGTCATGGAGGTGCGACGCGCCGTTCCTAACGGTAACAATAAACGCTAGGGTCAATGTCCCGTACACATAGGAGTTGGATATGCAAACCTCTAGATTCAAGTCAATGTGGCCATCTACCCTAGGGCACGTTTTGCCAGTAACCTAAAGCCAAAGGCTTGCACAGCCTAATCTTAGTGTTGTTGGGCGGACGGAGTGATTCAACCAAAGAAACACCAAGAAGCATGTGAAGGGGTCACGGTGGGATCGATGTATGAGCCTTCGGTCACGGATCTCTTGTTGGCCTAGCCACCCATGTATTTGATAGCGGGGAGGGGGGCGCCGATGCAACTAGCGGCGGAGTTGTCCCTTTTCGGAGGTTGTGCGATGTCCACTTGAAGCCCGCTGGCGGTGTGGTGTTGATCGCGCGGAGGGCGGTGGCCAGCCATGATGAAAGTGTAACGGTGGCCGTCCACTCTGCGGAAGGTTCTAAATGTGACAAGCTCCATATTGCGGCAGGGGGCGGGCGTTAAGAGAAGGTCGCGCAGAAGGTTGTACGATATTTGAGGTAGTCGTCGAGGAGGTCCGCTAACAAGGGGTCACCGGGAATCGGGACCGCTAGTACTAGTTTGTCACGGGGGTCGCGGCGTTGGTCGCCTTTGGACTTGCATACAAACAAACAAATCTGTTGAGAGTATATGTCGACAATCATGTCGTCTGACAAGCAGCGGGTGCCTGTCTCTGCGCGGCAGAAAAAGGTATGATTGACGCATACCGCGAGTAGGGAAGCTGGTGTTCGGGTCATGTTGTCACGCAGGCTGTATGCGGCGCGTATTATGTCCAAGGCGACGGGTGTTGGGAGCTGGTGTCAGACGGGACCATGTGTTGTTGTCGCATTTCTAGCCCGCGTCGAGCGTCGGCTAACAGGTCGCCAACGGCGATGGGGGGAAACTGGTGGTATCAGAAATCGTTGTTGACCGCCGAAAAGTAGAGTTGCATAAAACTGGCGGCGACCGTGCCGAGGAGGCCGAGCCATGCAGTGTAGCGGACCATCGTAGCGGGCGTGGCATGTAGGGGGTTAGCCCTTCCTCAACGCAGAAAGCAAGGTAGTGGCGGAGGGCGCTGTCGTTGTTCGCGTACGTAGACGGCGCGAGGGAGCCGCTGAGTAGGCCGATGGCAGTTGCACCCAATTGGTCAGATCCCAACATGGCTCGGAAGGTGGCAGCCATAAGGGCGGACCAAGGAGCCTGGGAGGAGTTTGTGGTGAGACGGTAGCGTTGTGTGCACGTGCAACGGCGTAGCGGAACGGGTGGAGCCGGCGAAAAGGTCGCGGCACGTAGAGACTGGCCTATGGCGCCGCGCCGTGTGTAGAGCCACGCGGGGGTGTTAGACGAAAGACCACGATGCTCCACGCGGGTGGTCCTACCCTCGCGTGCTCGCCGAGCCTGCCGGGGAAGAAAAGGCCCCTTGCTGGGGAGAAGTGTAGCGTATGTGATGCGAGCCGGTGTAGGTCTTGATATACCAAGCTTTGTTGGGCTAGTTGAGGGCCACCACGGTTTCAGGTGCGCATGACTGGCTTAGTTTGACGGCGAGCGTTGGGAGAGCAGTTTTGGGCGGGTTGCCGTAGTTGTTCTCGCGGCGCCATGCCGCGTCGTGTAGATTTAGGAAGTCGACGTCTTCGCAGTGGGGGTCGCGCCATATGGCGTTGAAGCGGGGTAGCTGTGTGTTGAGCATAGACGCGAAGCGGTCGCTTGAGTGAGGGCCCCACCGGTCCTCAAGTAGTGAATTTTTCCGGGGTTAGCTGCCAATCCTCGATGTCCAATTCGCGGCTGAGTGTGTCGGCCCAAATAGTCATTGTTGAACGGATGTAGCGGAGACGGACGCGGATGTCGTTGGAGTCTAGTATGTACCAAAGTCGTCGTAGCTCGGACATCATGACTGGGGACCGGGTGGCTAGCTTGGTGAGTGAGTGTCGCGACCACGGCAGTGTTGTCCTCGCGTAGGAGACCGTCGCGCCCGCGTAGCTGGGGAAGGAAAGATTCGACTGCGTGTCGAAGAACGCGCAGTTCTTTCAATGTGATGTGTTGGTAACGATCTTGAAAGTTCGAAAACCGAGCGCTTGCAAGTTGGGGTCGTCGTTTAGGACGGCGCCCCAACCGTAGTCGCTGGAGTCGGCGTGGAGGTAGGCCGTCTCGATGGGTTTGTAGATGGAGCGACCGTTGTTTTGGGTGGGGACTGTGCGCCACCACTCGAGGTCTCGCCGTAGCTAATGCGTTAATCGAACGCGTCCTCCCCAGCCACGGCGTAGGCGATCACGTCGTGTAGCTCGCGCAAAAAGAAGCGTGCGGGTGATCTCATTCACTACACGTCCCTTCAGAAATTTCCAGATGGCTCCAACTACCGCTCCCACCCCTCCCCTCCCCCACCATCACCACCAGCATCCAAATTTCTCTCACCACGGCAATGTATTGCATTCTCATCTCCACCAACGGCACAGTCGCAATCCCCCTCCAACACACATTCATTCACAGAGGTGCACAGACACAGTCCACTTGCACCCTCACCATCACCCCCCACCACTACTCCACCTCTGGCAGGGCCCGCCTCTTGGACCCAGTTTTCACCACTACCCCCTCCCCACCTCCACTCAATCTCACCAAACACAACATCCTATACCGCAACCCCCCCGTCCTCCTCCTCCAATGGACCCGCCACCTCCAAGACTGCAACGTCTTCAACCAGTGGCCCCTCGAGACCTCCGACTTCTTAATGCTAGAAGCCGAAGACGACACGCCCCTCGACCTCAACTCCCTCCCCGACATTCTGCTCTCCTCCATCCCTCC
>JAPMLY010002170.1:0-58079 GCA_026401115.1 Tetraselmis chui | reverse complement strand
CACGCACGCGTGGCGACTGCGACCCGTTTTGGACTGCAATCAAAAGGGCAACTCAGAAAATATAGGGCCAAGCGCGTCGGTGGTTCGCAAGGGGGTGCGTACTCACGTGGACACGGAGCACGTTATGGACACGGCTCTATTTAGTAGGAGGTCCATACTAGGGTATGCATCTCCCGCGGATTGAGAGGGTGTTAAGGCGTGCATTGACGGAGGGACGATGTACATTACCATCGGTTACGATTTAAATGTAGGTATGGGAATGTCCGTGGGCAGGGAGCTTGTGCACAAGTTTACGAGAGCGTTTCTTGTTTGTCCCAATCGCACGAGAAATAAGCTCAAACTTGCCGCAGAAGCCGATCGCAAGGTCGTCGATTCCGGCAAGTAACGGGTCATAAACAGGTGTGCCAATGTGCATTACTCGGACTCAAAGACGATATTTGACATGTCCCAAAGGCGCTTGGGTGACAATCGGTGGGCGTTGTTTGAGGACTTACCCATACCTCACACGCATACCTCAGTTGCACAATGCGAATGGGCCAAGTCGGTCTTGCCCAGTGCAGCAAGATTTCATGCACGGAAGAGCTAAAACAAGGTTTTGAATCAAGGTTTGTGTAAAATTGTAGGAAGAGAAGCTCAGTTCGGCATGCAAACAACCTATGGAATGTAGACCCGTGACTTTTTCATGACCCATGTGTGGTATTCACGTATAATAAGACACCCTGTCACGCAAGTAACTCAACCCATGCGTGGTAGCATTGCATGTCGGAATCAAAATACCTACAAGTCGGGGGTTGTCGTGGACAGAAAATGTTTGAGGCATCGTGACACCACAGTTGTGTGGAAGGTGGGGGTTAATCCGTGACACGCCTACATACCATGATCGGACTCACCGGGTATCGGACCCGCGACCTTCTACGTATTAGGCGTGCGCTTTACCGGCTTGCCGAAAACGCCAAGGTGACGTATGTGGCCACATACCATATATGTTCCAAACTACGACATTTGCAACAAAGCACGCATAGAAATGCGCTAAAATATAAGAGGTTGCAGTTTTCGAGAAATAGAGAAGCTGTCACGAGCCGCTTTGCGAGCATTGCACACGTTTGTTCGGCGCAGACTAAGAGCTTGCATTGCCAAGGAAGATACAATTACCATTTGATATGAAGTAATGACGGGCGAGACGCCGTAGCAAGACTCATACCTAAAACAAAACATCATGATATTTAGCAACGCTCCGCCTCAATATACGCGATTTTTCAAATACTACCATTGTTTAGGCCGGGGATTGCTCGGCGATGCCATTAGCGATCACGGGTGACTTGAGATTTTGGTCGGAGGTAGGATCTCACCCAAACGCGTGTACCCCGCCTTTCCTCAAGTATGACAAGCCTCCAAAACGCGTATTGGTCCTACACCAACCACGCACGCGTGGCGACTGCGACCCGTTTTGGACTGCAATCAAAAGGGCAACTCAGAAAATATAGGGCCAAGCGCGTCGGTGGTTCGCAAGGGGGTGCGTACTCACGTGGACACGGAGCACGTTATGGACACGGCTCTATTTAGTAGGAGGTCCATACTAGGGTATGCATCTCCCGCGGATTGAGAGGGTGTTAAGGCGTGCATTGACGGAGGGACGATGTACATTACCATCGGTTACGATTTAAATGTAGGTATGGGAATGTCCGTGGGCAGGGAGCTTGTGCACAAGTTTACGAGAGCGTTTCTTGTTTGTCCCAATCGCACGAGAAATAAGCTCAAACTTGCCGCAGAAGCCGATCGCAAGGTCGTCGATTCCGGCAAGTAACGGGTCATAAACAGGTGTGCCAATGTGCATTACTCGGACTCAAAGACGATATTTGACATGTCCCAAAGGCGCTTGGGTGACAATCGGTGGGCGTTGTTTGAGGACTTACCCATACCTCACACGCATACCTCAGTTGCACAATGCGAATGGGCCAAGTCGGTCTTGCCCAGTGCAGCAAGATTTCATGCACGGAAGAGCTAAAACAAGGTTTTGAATCAAGGTTTGTGTAAAATTGTAGGAAGAGAAGCTCAGTTCGGCATGCAAACAACCTATGGAATGTAGACCCGTGACTTTTTCATGACCCATGTGTGGTATTCACGTATAATAAGACACCCTGTCACGCATTTACTCAACCCATGCGTGGTAGCATTGCATGTCGGAATCAAAATACCTACAAGTCGGGGGTTGTCGTGGACAGAAAATGTTTGAGGCATCGTGACACCACAGTTGTGTGGAAGGTGGGGGTTAATCCGTGACACGCCTACATACCATGATCGGACTCACCGGGTATCGGACCCGCGACCTTCTACGTATTAGGCGTGCGCTTTACCGGCTTGCCGAAAACGCCAAGGTGACGTATGTGGCCACATACCATATATGTTCCAAACTACGACATTTGCAACAAAGCACGCATAGAAATGCGCTAAAATATAAGAGGTTGCAGTTTTCGAGAAATAGAGAAGCTGTCACGAGCCGCTTTGCGAGCATTGCACACGTTTGTTCGGCGCAGACTAAGAGCTTGCATTGCCAAGGAAGATACAATTACCATTTGATATGAAGTAATGACGGGCGAGACGCCGTAGCAAGACTCATACCTAAAACAAAACATCATGATATTTAGCAACGCTCCGCCTCAATATACGCGATTTTTCAAATACTACCATTGTTTAGGCCGGGGATTGCTCGGCGATGCCATTAGCGATCACGGGTGACTTGAGATTTTGGTCGGAGGTAGGATCTCACCCAAACGCGTGTACCCCGCCTTTCCTCAAGTATGACAAGCCTCCAAAACGCGTATTGGTCCTACACCAACCACGCACGCGTGGCGACTGCGACCCGTTTTGGACTGCAATCAAAAGGGCAACTCAGAAAATATAGGGCCAAGCGCGTCGGTGGTTCGCAAGGGGGTGCGTACTCACGTGGACACGGAGCACGTTATGGACACGGCTCTATTTAGTAGGAGGTCCATACTAGGGTATGCATCTCCCGCGGATTGAGAGGGTGTTAAGGCGTGCATTGACGGAGGGACGATGTACATTACCATCGGTTACGATTTAAATGTAGGTATGGGAATGTCCGTGGGCAGGGAGCTTGTGCACAAGTTTACGAGAGCGTTTCTTGTTTGTCCCAATCGCACGAGAAATAAGCTCAAACTTGCCGCAGAAGCCGATCGCAAGGTCGTCGATTCCGGCAAGTAACGGGTCATAAACAGGTGTGCCAATGTGCATTACTCGGACTCAAAGACGATATTTGACATGTCCCAAAGGCGCTTGGGTGACAATCGGTGGGCGTTGTTTGAGGACTTACCCATACCTCACACGCATACCTCAGTTGCACAATGCGAATGGGCCAAGTCGGTCTTGCCCAGTGCAGCAAGATTTCATGCACGGAAGAGCTAAAACAAGGTTTTGAATCAAGGTTTGTGTAAAATTGTAGGAAGAGAAGCTCAGTTCGGCATGCAAACAACCTATGGAATGTAGACCCGTGACTTTTTCATGACCCATGTGTGGTATTCACGTATAATAAGACACCCTGTCACGCATTTACTCAACCCATGCGTGGTAGCATTGCATGTCGGAATCAAAATACCTACAAGTCGGGGGTTGTCGTGGACAGAAAATGTTTGAGGCATCGTGACACCACAGTTGTGTGGAAGGTGGGGGTTAATCCGTGACACGCCTACATACCATGATCGGACTCACCGGGTATCGGACCCGCGACCTTCTACGTATTAGGCGTGCGCTTTACCGGCTTGCCGAAAACGCCAAGGTGACGTATGTGGCCACATACCATATATGTTCCAAACTACGACATTTGCAACAAAGCACGCATAGAAATGCGCTAAAATATAAGAGGTTGCAGTTTTCGAGAAATAGAGAAGCTGTCACGAGCCGCTTTGCGAGCATTGCACACGTTTGTTCGGCGCAGACTAAGAGCTTGCATTGCCAAGGAAGATACAATTACCATTTGATATGAAGTAATGACGGGCGAGACGCCGTAGCAAGACTCATACCTAAAACAAAACATCATGATATTTAGCAACGCTCCGCCTCAATATACGCGATTTTTCAAATACTACCATTGTTTAGGCCGGGGATTGCTCGGCGATGCCATTAGCGATCACGGGTGACTTGAGATTTTGGTCGGAGGTAGGATCTCACCCAAACGCGTGTACCCCGCCTTTCCTCAAGTATGACAAGCCTCCAAAACGCGTATTGGTCCTACACCAACCACGCACGCGTGGCGACTGCGACCCGTTTTGGACTGCAATCAAAAGGGCAACTCAGAAAATATAGGGCCAAGCGCGTCGGTGGTTCGCAAGGGGGTGCGTACTCACGTGGACACGGAGCACGTTATGGACACGGCTCTATTTAGTAGGAGGTCCATACTAGGGTATGCATCTCCCGCGGATTGAGAGGGTGTTAAGGCGTGCATTGACGGAGGGACGATGTACATTACCATCGGTTACGATTTAAATGTAGGTATGGGAATGTCCGTGGGCAGGGAGCTTGTGCACAAGTTTACGAGAGCGTTTCTTGTTTGTCCCAATCGCACGAGAAATAAGCTCAAACTTGCCGCAGAAGCCGATCGCAAGGTCGTCGATTCCGGCAAGTAACGGGTCATAAACAGGTGTGCCAATGTGCATTACTCGGACTCAAAGACGATATTTGACATGTCCCAAAGGCGCTTGGGTGACAATCGGTGGGCGTTGTTTGAGGACTTACCCATACCTCACACGCATACCTCAGTTGCACAATGCGAATGGGCCAAGTCGGTCTTGCCCAGTGCAGCAAGATTTCATGCACGGAAGAGCTAAAACAAGGTTTTGAATCAAGGTTTGTGTAAAATTGTAGGAAGAGAAGCTCAGTTCGGCATGCAAACAACCTATGGAATGTAGACCCGTGACTTTTTCATGACCCATGTGTGGTATTCACGTATAATAAGACACCCTGTCACGCATTTACTCAACCCATGCGTGGTAGCATTGCATGTCGGAATCAAAATACCTACAAGTCGGGGGTTGTCGTGGACAGAAAATGTTTGAGGCATCGTGACACCACAGTTGTGTGGAAGGTGGGGGTTAATCCGTGACACGCCTACATACCATGATCGGACTCACCGGGTATCGGACCCGCGACCTTCTTCGTATTAGGCGTGCGCTTTACCGGCTTGCCGAAAACGCCAAGGTGACGTATGTGGCCACATACCATATATGTTCCAAACTACGACATTTGCAACAAAGCACGCATAGAAATGCGCTAAAATATAAGAGGTTGCAGTTTTCGAGAAATAGAGAAGCTGTCACGAGCCGCTTTGCGAGCATTGCACACGTTTGTTCGGCGCAGACTAAGAGCTTGCATTGCCAAGGAAGATACAATTACCATTTGATATGAAGTAATGACGGGCGAGACGCCGTAGCAAGACTCATACCTAAAACAAAACATCATGATATTTAGCAACGCTCCGCCTCAATATACGCGATTTTTCAAATACTACCATTGTTTAGGCCGGGGATTGCTCGGCGATGCCATTAGCGATCACGGGTGACTTGAGATTTTGGTCGGAGGTAGGATCTCACCCAAACGCGTGTACCCCGCCTTTCCTCAAGTATGACAAGCCTCCAAAACGCGTATTGGTCCTACACCAACCACGCACGCGTGGCGACTGCGACCCGTTTTGGACTGCAATCAAAAGGGCAACTCAGAAAATATAGGGCCAAGCGCGTCGGTGGTTCGCAAGGGGGTGCGTACTCACGTGGACACGGAGCACGTTATGGACACGGCTCTATTTAGTAGGAGGTCCATACTAGGGTATGCATCTCCCGCGGATTGAGAGGGTGTTAAGGCGTGCATTGACGGAGGGACGATGTACATTACCATCGGTTACGATTTAAATGTAGGTATGGGAATGTCCGTGGGCAGGGAGCTTGTGCACAAGTTTACGAGAGCGTTTCTTGTTTGTCCCAATCGCACGAGAAATAAGCTCAAACTTGCCGCAGAAGCCGATCGCAAGGTCGTCGATTCCGGCAAGTAACGGGTCATAAACAGGTGTGCCAATGTGCATTACTCGGACTCAAAGACGATATTTGACATGTCCCAAAGGCGCTTGGGTGACAATCGGTGGGCGTTGTTTGAGGACTTACCCATACCTCACACGCATACCTCAGTTGCACAATGCGAATGGGCCAAGTCGGTCTTGCCCAGTGCAGCAAGATTTCATGCACGGAAGAGCTAAAACAAGGTTTTGAATCAAGGTTTGTGTAAAATTGTAGGAAGAGAAGCTCAGTTCGGCATGCAAACAACCTATGGAATGTAGACCCGTGACTTTTTCATGACCCATGTGTGGTATTCACGTATAATAAGACACCCTGTCACGCATTTACTCAACCCATGCGTGGTAGCATTGCATGTCGGAATCAAAATACCTACAAGTCGGGGGTTGTCGTGGACAGAAAATGTTTGAGGCATCGTGACACCACAGTTGTGTGGAAGGTGGGGGTTAATCCGTGACACGCCTACATACCATGATCGGACTCACCGGGTATCGGACCCGCGACCTTCTTCGTATTAGGCGTGCGCTTTACCGGCTTGCCGAAAACGCCAAGGTGACGTATGTGGCCACATACCATATATGTTCCAAACTACGACATTTGCAACAAAGCACGCATAGAAATGCGCTAAAATATAAGAGGTTGCAGTTTTCGAGAAATAGAGAAGCTGTCACGAGCCGCTTTGCGAGCATTGCACACGTTTGTTCGGCGCAGACTAAGAGCTTGCATTGCCAAGGAAGATACAATTACCATTTGATATGAAGTAATGACGGGCGAGACGCCGTAGCAAGACTCATACCTAAAACAAAACATCATGATATTTAGCAACGCTCCGCCTCAATATACGCGATTTTTCAAATACTACCATTGTTTAGGCCGGGGATTGCTCGGCGATGCCATTAGCGATCACGGGTGACTTGAGATTTTGGTCGGAGGTAGGATCTCACCCAAACGCGTGTACCCCGCCTTTCCTCAAGTATGACAAGCCTCCAAAACGCGTATTGGTCCTACACCAACCACGCACGCGTGGCGACTGCGACCCGTTTTGGACTGCAATCAAAAGGGCAACTCAGAAAATATAGGGCCAAGCGCGTCGGTGGTTCGCAAGGGGGTGCGTACTCACGTGGACACGGAGCACGTTATGGACACGGCTCTATTTAGTAGGAGGTCCATACTAGGGTATGCATCTCCCGCGGATTGAGAGGGTGTTAAGGCGTGCATTGACGGAGGGACGATGTACATTACCATCGGTTACGATTTAAATGTAGGTATGGGAATGTCCGTGGGCAGGGAGCTTGTGCACAAGTTTACGAGAGCGTTTCTTGTTTGTCCCAATCGCACGAGAAATAAGCTCAAACTTGCCGCAGAAGCCGATCGCAAGGTCGTCGATTCCGGCAAGTAACGGGTCATAAACAGGTGTGCCAATGTGCATTACTCGGACTCAAAGACGATATTTGACATGTCCCAAAGGCGCTTGGGTGACAATCGGTGGGCGTTGTTTGAGGACTTACCCATACCTCACACGCATACCTCAGTTGCACAATGCGAATGGGCCAAGTCGGTCTTGCCCAGTGCAGCAAGATTTCATGCACGGAAGAGCTAAAACAAGGTTTTGAATCAAGGTTTGTGTAAAATTGTAGGAAGAGAAGCTCAGTTCGGCATGCAAACAACCTATGGAATGTAGACCCGTGACTTTTTCATGACCCATGTGTGGTATTCACGTATAATAAGACACCCTGTCACGCATTTACTCAACCCATGCGTGGTAGCATTGCATGTCGGAATCAAAATACCTACAAGTCGGGGGTTGTCGTGGACAGAAAATGTTTGAGGCATCGTGACACCACAGTTGTGTGGAAGGTGGGGGTTAATCCGTGACACGCCTACATACCATGATCGGACTCACCGGGTATCGGACCCGCGACCTTCTTCGTATTAGGCGTGCGCTTTACCGGCTTGCCGAAAACGCCAAGGTGACGTATGTGGCCACATACCATATATGTTCCAAACTACGACATTTGCAACAAAGCACGCATAGAAATGCGCTAAAATATAAGAGGTTGCAGTTTTCGAGAAATAGAGAAGCTGTCACGAGCCGCTTTGCGAGCATTGCACACGTTTGTTCGGCGCAGACTAAGAGCTTGCATTGCCAAGGAAGATACAATTACCATTTGATATGAAGTAATGACGGGCGAGACGCCGTAGCAAGACTCATACCTAAAACAAAACATCATGATATTTAGCAACGCTCCGCCTCAATATACGCGATTTTTCAAATACTACCATTGTTTAGGCCGGGGATTGCTCGGCGATGCCATTAGCGATCACGGGTGACTTGAGATTTTGGTCGGAGGTAGGATCTCACCCAAACGCGTGTACCCCGCCTTTCCTCAAGTATGACAAGCCTCCAAAACGCGTATTGGTCCTACACCAACCACGCACGCGTGGCGACTGCGACCCGTTTTGGACTGCAATCAAAAGGGCAACTCAGAAAATATAGGGCCAAGCGCGTCGGTGGTTCGCAAGGGGGTGCGTACTCACGTGGACACGGAGCACGTTATGGACACGGCTCTATTTAGTAGGAGGTCCATACTAGGGTATGCATCTCCCGCGGATTGAGAGGGTGTTAAGGCGTGCATTGACGGAGGGACGATGTACATTACCATCGGTTACGATTTAAATGTAGGTATGGGAATGTCCGTGGGCAGGGAGCTTGTGCACAAGTTTACGAGAGCGTTTCTTGTTTGTCCCAATCGCACGAGAAATAAGCTCAAACTTGCCGCAGAAGCCGATCGCAAGGTCGTCGATTCCGGCAAGTAACGGGTCATAAACAGGTGTGCCAATGTGCATTACTCGGACTCAAAGACGATATTTGACATGTCCCAAAGGCGCTTGGGTGACAATCGGTGGGCGTTGTTTGAGGACTTACCCATACCTCACACGCATACCTCAGTTGCACAATGCGAATGGGCCAAGTCGGTCTTGCCCAGTGCAGCAAGATTTCATGCACGGAAGAGCTAAAACAAGGTTTTGAATCAAGGTTTGTGTAAAATTGTAGGAAGAGAAGCTCAGTTCGGCATGCAAACAACCTATGGAATGTAGACCCGTGACTTTTTCATGACCCATGTGTGGTATTCACGTATAATAAGACACCCTGTCACGCATTTACTCAACCCATGCGTGGTAGCATTGCATGTCGGAATCAAAATACCTACAAGTCGGGGGTTGTCGTGGACAGAAAATGTTTGAGGCATCGTGACACCACAGTTGTGTGGAAGGTGGGGGTTAATCCGTGACACGCCTACATACCATGATCGGACTCACCGGGTATCGGACCCGCGACCTTCTACGTATTAGGCGTGCGCTTTACCGGCTTGCCGAAAACGCCAAGGTGACGTATGTGGCCACATACCATATATGTTCCAAACTACGACATTTGCAACAAAGCACGCATAGAAATGCGCTAAAATATAAGAGGTTGCAGTTTTCGAGAAATAGAGAAGCTGTCACGAGCCGCTTTGCGAGCATTGCACACGTTTGTTCGGCGCAGACTAAGAGCTTGCATTGCCAAGGAAGATACAATTACCATTTGATATGAAGTAATGACGGGCGAGACGCCGTAGCAAGACTCATACCTAAAACAAAACATCATGATATTTAGCAACGCTCCGCCTCAATATACGCGATTTTTCAAATACTACCATTGTTTAGGCCGGGGATTGCTCGGCGATGCCATTAGCGATCACGGGTGACTTGAGATTTTGGTCGGAGGTAGGATCTCACCCAAACGCGTGTACCCCGCCTTTCCTCAAGTATGACAAGCCTCCAAAACGCGTATTGGTCCTACACCAACCACGCACGCGTGGCGACTGCGACCCGTTTTGGACTGCAATCAAAAGGGCAACTCAGAAAATATAGGGCCAAGCGCGTCGGTGGTTCGCAAGGGGGTGCGTACTCACGTGGACACGGAGCACGTTATGGACACGGCTCTATTTAGTAGGAGGTCCATACTAGGGTATGCATCTCCCGCGGATTGAGAGGGTGTTAAGGCGTGCATTGACGGAGGGACGATGTACATTACCATCGGTTACGATTTAAATGTAGGTATGGGAATGTCCGTGGGCAGGGAGCTTGTGCACAAGTTTACGAGAGCGTTTCTTGTTTGTCCCAATCGCACGAGAAATAAGCTCAAACTTGCCGCAGAAGCCGATCGCAAGGTCGTCGATTCCGGCAAGTAACGGGTCATAAACAGGTGTGCCAATGTGCATTACTCGGACTCAAAGACGATATTTGACATGTCCCAAAGGCGCTTGGGTGACAATCGGTGGGCGTTGTTTGAGGACTTACCCATACCTCACACGCATACCTCAGTTGCACAATGCGAATGGGCCAAGTCGGTCTTGCCCAGTGCAGCAAGATTTCATGCACGGAAGAGCTAAAACAAGGTTTTGAATCAAGGTTTGTGTAAAATTGTAGGAAGAGAAGCTCAGTTCGGCATGCAAACAACCTATGGAATGTAGACCCGTGACTTTTTCATGACCCATGTGTGGTATTCACGTATAATAAGACACCCTGTCACGCATTTACTCAACCCATGCGTGGTAGCATTGCATGTCGGAATCAAAATACCTACAAGTCGGGGGTTGTCGTGGACAGAAAATGTTTGAGGCATCGTGACACCACAGTTGTGTGGAAGGTGGGGGTTAATCCGTGACACGCCTACATACCATGATCGGACTCACCGGGTATCGGACCCGCGACCTTCTTCGTATTAGGCGTGCGCTTTACCGGCTTGCCGAAAACGCCAAGGTGACGTATGTGGCCACATACCATATATGTTCCAAACTACGACATTTGCAACAAAGCACGCATAGAAATGCGCTAAAATATAAGAGGTTGCAGTTTTCGAGAAATAGAGAAGCTGTCACGAGCCGCTTTGCGAGCATTGCACACGTTTGTTCGGCGCAGACTAAGAGCTTGCATTGCCAAGGAAGATACAATTACCATTTGATATGAAGTAATGACGGGCGAGACGCCGTAGCAAGACTCATACCTAAAACAAAACATCATGATATTTAGCAACGCTCCGCCTCAATATACGCGATTTTTCAAATACTACCATTGTTTAGGCCGGGGATTGCTCGGCGATGCCATTAGCGATCACGGGTGACTTGAGATTTTGGTCGGAGGTAGGATCTCACCCAAACGCGTGTACCCCGCCTTTCCTCAAGTATGACAAGCCTCCAAAACGCGTATTGGTCCTACACCAACCACGCACGCGTGGCGACTGCGACCCGTTTTGGACTGCAATCAAAAGGGCAACTCAGAAAATATAGGGCCAAGCGCGTCGGTGGTTCGCAAGGGGGTGCGTACTCACGTGGACACGGAGCACGTTATGGACACGGCTCTATTTAGTAGGAGGTCCATACTAGGGTATGCATCTCCCGCGGATTGAGAGGGTGTTAAGGCGTGCATTGACGGAGGGACGATGTACATTACCATCGGTTACGATTTAAATGTAGGTATGGGAATGTCCGTGGGCAGGGAGCTTGTGCACAAGTTTACGAGAGCGTTTCTTGTTTGTCCCAATCGCACGAGAAATAAGCTCAAACTTGCCGCAGAAGCCGATCGCAAGGTCGTCGATTCCGGCAAGTAACGGGTCATAAACAGGTGTGCCAATGTGCATTACTCGGACTCAAAGACGATATTTGACATGTCCCAAAGGCGCTTGGGTGACAATCGGTGGGCGTTGTTTGAGGACTTACCCATACCTCACACGCATACCTCAGTTGCACAATGCGAATGGGCCAAGTCGGTCTTGCCCAGTGCAGCAAGATTTCATGCACGGAAGAGCTAAAACAAGGTTTTGAATCAAGGTTTGTGTAAAATTGTAGGAAGAGAAGCTCAGTTCGGCATGCAAACAACCTATGGAATGTAGACCCGTGACTTTTTCATGACCCATGTGTGGTATTCACGTATAATAAGACACCCTGTCACGCATTTACTCAACCCATGCGTGGTAGCATTGCATGTCGGAATCAAAATACCTACAAGTCGGGGGTTGTCGTGGACAGAAAATGTTTGAGGCATCGTGACACCACAGTTGTGTGGAAGGTGGGGGTTAATCCGTGACACGCCTACATACCATGATCGGACTCACCGGGTATCGGACCCGCGACCTTCTTCGTATTAGGCGTGCGCTTTACCGGCTTGCCGAAAACGCCAAGGTGACGTATGTGGCCACATACCATATATGTTCCAAACTACGACATTTGCAACAAAGCACGCATAGAAATGCGCTAAAATATAAGAGGTTGCAGTTTTCGAGAAATGGAGAAGCTGTCACGAGCCGCTTTGCGAGCATTGCACACGTTTGTTCGGCGCAGACTAAGAGCTTGCATTGCCAAGGAAGATACAATTACCATTTGATATGAAGTAATGACGGGCGAGACGCCGTAGCAAGACTCATACCTAAAACAAAACATCATGATATTTAGCAACGCTCCGCCTCAATATACGCGATTTTTCAAATACTACCATTGTTTAGGCCGGGGATTGCTCGGCGATGCCATTAGCGATCACGGGTGACTTGAGATTTTGGTCGGAGGTAGGATCTCACCCAAACGCGTGTACCCCGCCTTTCCTCAAGTATGACAAGCCTCCAAAACGCGTATTGGTCCTACACCAACCACGCACGCGTGGCGACTGCGACCCGTTTTGGACTGCAATCAAAAGGGCAACTCAGAAAATATAGGGCCAAGCGCGTCGGTGGTTCGCAAGGGGGTGCGTACTCACGTGGACACGGAGCACGTTATGGACACGGCTCTATTTAGTAGGAGGTCCATACTAGGGTATGCATCTCCCGCGGATTGAGAGGGTGTTAAGGCGTGCATTGACGGAGGGACGATGTACATTACCATCGGTTACGATTTAAATGTAGGTATGGGAATGTCCGTGGGCAGGGAGCTTGTGCACAAGTTTACGAGAGCGTTTCTTGTTTGTCCCAATCGCACGAGAAATAAGCTCAAACTTGCCGCAGAAGCCGATCGCAAGGTCGTCGATTCCGGCAAGTAACGGGTCATAAACAGGTGTGCCAATGTGCATTACTCGGACTCAAAGACGATATTTGACATGTCCCAAAGGCGCTTGGGTGACAATCGGTGGGCGTTGTTTGAGGACTTACCCATACCTCACACGCATACCTCAGTTGCACAATGCGAATGGGCCAAGTCGGTCTTGCCCAGTGCAGCAAGATTTCATGCACGGAAGAGCTAAAACAAGGTTTTGAATCAAGGTTTGTGTAAAATTGTAGGAAGAGAAGCTCAGTTCGGCATGCAAACAACCTATGGAATGTAGACCCGTGACTTTTTCATGACCCATGTGTGGTATTCACGTATAATAAGACACCCTGTCACGCATTTACTCAACCCATGCGTGGTAGCATTGCATGTCGGAATCAAAATACCTACAAGTCGGGGGTTGTCGTGGACAGAAAATGTTTGAGGCATCGTGACACCACAGTTGTGTGGAAGGTGGGGGTTAATCCGTGACACGCCTACATACCATGATCGGACTCACCGGGTATCGGACCCGCGACCTTCTACGTATTAGGCGTGCGCTTTACCGGCTTGCCGAAAACGCCAAGGTGACGTATGTGGCCACATACCATATATGTTCCAAACTACGACATTTGCAACAAAGCACGCATAGAAATGCGCTAAAATATAAGAGGTTGCAGTTTTCGAGAAATGGAGAAGCTGTCACGAGCCGCTTTGCGAGCATTGCACACGTTTGTTCGGCGCAGACTAAGAGCTTGCATTGCCAAGGAAGATACAATTACCATTTGATATGAAGTAATGACGGGCGAGACGCCGTAGCAAGACTCATACCTAAAACAAAACATCATGATATTTAGCAACGCTCCGCCTCAATATACGCGATTTTTCAAATACTACCATTGTTTAGGCCGGGGATTGCTCGGCGATGCCATTAGCGATCACGGGTGACTTGAGATTTTGGTCGGAGGTAGGATCTCACCCAAACGCGTGTACCCCGCCTTTCCTCAAGTATGACAAGCCTCCAAAACGCGTATTGGTCCTACACCAACCACGCACGCGTGGCGACTGCGACCCGTTTTGGACTGCAATCAAAAGGGCAACTCAGAAAATATAGGGCCAAGCGCGTCGGTGGTTCGCAAGGGGGTGCGTACTCACGTGGACACGGAGCACGTTATGGACACGGCTCTATTTAGTAGGAGGTCCATACTAGGGTATGCATCTCCCGCGGATTGAGAGGGTGTTAAGGCGTGCATTGACGGAGGGACGATGTACATTACCATCGGTTACGATTTAAATGTAGGTATGGGAATGTCCGTGGGCAGGGAGCTTGTGCACAAGTTTACGAGAGCGTTTCTTGTTTGTCCCAATCGCACGAGAAATAAGCTCAAACTTGCCGCAGAAGCCGATCGCAAGGTCGTCGATTCCGGCAAGTAACGGGTCATAAACAGGTGTGCCAATGTGCATTACTCGGACTCAAAGACGATATTTGACATGTCCCAAAGGCGCTTGGGTGACAATCGGTGGGCGTTGTTTGAGGACTTACCCATACCTCACACGCATACCTCAGTTGCACAATGCGAATGGGCCAAGTCGGTCTTGCCCAGTGCAGCAAGATTTCATGCACGGAAGAGCTAAAACAAGGTTTTGAATCAAGGTTTGTGTAAAATTGTAGGAAGAGAAGCTCAGTTCGGCATGCAAACAACCTATGGAATGTAGACCCGTGACTTTTTCATGACCCATGTGTGGTATTCACGTATAATAAGACACCCTGTCACGCATTTACTCAACCCATGCGTGGTAGCATTGCATGTCGGAATCAAAATACCTACAAGTCGGGGGTTGTCGTGGACAGAAAATGTTTGAGGCATCGTGACACCACAGTTGTGTGGAAGGTGGGGGTTAATCCGTGACACGCCTACATACCATGATCGGACTCACCGGGTATCGGACCCGCGACCTTCTACGTATTAGGCGTGCGCTTTACCGGCTTGCCGAAAACGCCAAGGTGACGTATGTGGCCACATACCATATATGTTCCAAACTACGACATTTGCAACAAAGCACGCATAGAAATGCGCTAAAATATAAGAGGTTGCAGTTTTCGAGAAATGGAGAAGCTGTCACGAGCCGCTTTGCGAGCATTGCACACGTTTGTTCGGCGCAGACTAAGAGCTTGCATTGCCAAGGAAGATACAATTACCATTTGATATGAAGTAATGACGGGCGAGACGCCGTAGCAAGACTCATACCTAAAACAAAACATCATGATATTTAGCAACGCTCCGCCTCAATATACGCGATTTTTCAAATACTACCATTGTTTAGGCCGGGGATTGCTCGGCGATGCCATTAGCGATCACGGGTGACTTGAGATTTTGGTCGGAGGTAGGATCTCACCCAAACGCGTGTACCCCGCCTTTCCTCAAGTATGACAAGCCTCCAAAACGCGTATTGGTCCTACACCAACCACGCACGCGTGGCGACTGCGACCCGTTTTGGACTGCAATCAAAAGGGCAACTCAGAAAATATAGGGCCAAGCGCGTCGGTGGTTCGCAAGGGGGTGCGTACTCACGTGGACACGGAGCACGTTATGGACACGGCTCTATTTAGTAGGAGGTCCATACTAGGGTATGCATCTCCCGCGGATTGAGAGGGTGTTAAGGCGTGCATTGACGGAGGGACGATGTACATTACCATCGGTTACGATTTAAATGTAGGTATGGGAATGTCCGTGGGCAGGGAGCTTGTGCACAAGTTTACGAGAGCGTTTCTTGTTTGTCCCAATCGCACGAGAAATAAGCTCAAACTTGCCGCAGAAGCCGATCGCAAGGTCGTCGATTCCGGCAAGTAACGGGTCATAAACAGGTGTGCCAATGTGCATTACTCGGACTCAAAGACGATATTTGACATGTCCCAAAGGCGCTTGGGTGACAATCGGTGGGCGTTGTTTGAGGACTTACCCATACCTCACACGCATACCTCAGTTGCACAATGCGAATGGGCCAAGTCGGTCTTGCTTAGTGCAGCAAGATTTCATGCACGGAAGAGCTAAAACAAGGTTTTGAATCAAGGTTTGTGTAAAATTGTAGGAAGAGAAGCTCAGTTCGGCATGCAAACAACCTATGGAATGTAGACCCGTGACTTTTTCATGACCCATGTGTGGTATTCACGTATAATAAGACACCCTGTCACGCATTTACTCAACCCATGCGTGGTAGCATTGCATGTCGGAATCAAAATACCTACAAGTCGGGGGTTGTCGTGGACAGAAAATGTTTGAGGCATCGTGACACCACAGTTGTGTGGAAGGTGGGGGTTAATCCGTGACACGCCTACATACCATGATCGGACTCACCGGGTATCGGACCCGCGACCTTCTACGTATTAGGCGTGCGCTTTACCGGCTTGCCGAAAAAGCCAAGGTGACGTATGTGGCCACATACCATATATGTTCCAAACTACGACATTTGCAACAAAGCACGCATAGAAATGCGCTAAAATATAAGAGGTTGCAGTTTTCGAGAAATAGAGAAGCTGTCACGAGCCGCTTTGCGAGCATTGCACACGTTTGTTCGGCGCACACTAAGAGCTTGCATTGCCAAGGAAGATACAATTACCATTTGATATGAAGTAATGACGGGCGAAACGCCGTAGCAAGACTCATACCTAAAACAAAACATCATGATATTTAGCAACGCTCCGCCTCAATATACGCGATTTTTCAAATACTACCATTGTTTAGGCCGGGGATTGCTCGGCGATGCCATTAGCGATCACGGGTGACTTGAGATTTTGGTCGGAGGTAGGATGTCACCCAAACGCGTGTACCCCGCCTTTCCTCAAGCTTGCCCATGTGTCCGACTACCACCCGACACTCGTGACGCACCTGCCGGCACATGGCCTACTGCCGTCGCTCTCCTCTCCGCCCGAGAGTGTGTGGAACCGAAATCGTACCGGGCTGCGTTGGACAGCGCCCATGCCCCCTAGTGGCAAGCCGCTATGCGGCATGATTGTTTTCCCTCATAGACAACGGCACATGGGAACTCGTTGACCTTCCCTTTGGTCGCATGGTTGTTAACAACATGTGGATCTTCGAACTAAAGTATGACACCGCCTGCGACGTCTCGCGCTTCAATGCACGTTTCGTCGCCAAAGGGTGCAGCCAACACGCATGCCTAGACTACACGGGGACGTTCTCCCCTTTCATCCGCATGGCAAGTCTGCGCCTCTTCCATTCCATCGCCGCCGCCCGCGACCTTGAGCTATGTCAACTTGACATCGACACATCGTTTCTCTACGCTCCTATTCATGAAGACGTGTACATCCGCCAGCCCCTCAGCCTCAGCGATGGCACATCAAAGGTGTGTGACCTCAAGCGCTGTCTCTACTGCCTTAAGCCGTCCCCTCGCGAGTTCAACATGCTCCTCCTCGCATGGCTCGTCGACCATGGGTGGCAACAATGCGTTTCAGACCCGTGCATCAACACCTTCCGCACCGGTCACGTCGTCTTCGCCATGATCGCATTGTACGTTGATGACATTCCCGCAGCTTGCGATGATGCCACATGGCTTACATCGTTCAAGGCTCAGCTCGGAGCACGGTTCAAGATCAAGGACCTCGGCGACCTCTCCCAACTACTCGGCATGCACATCACTCGCGATCGCTCGGCTCGCACCATATTGTTGGGCCAATCTAACTTTCAGCGCGACATCCTCGCCACGTAGGGTATGACCGACTCTAAGCCATCGTCCCTCCCTATGGTCCCCGGCTTCCTCGCCGGCCTCGCGCACATGATTTCGCCCCCTCTCACCGGAGTGGCCAAGGACGTCTACCCCAGTCTCCTAGGCAGTCTCTAGTACGCGGCCGTTTGCACGCGGCCCGATATCTCCACGGCGTTGAGCATCCTCGGCTCCACCCAAGCCTCCCCCACGGACGCCCACCTGCAGGGCTCTGAAAAATATTCTCCAATACCTTCACGGCACCATCGACATGCGCATGACGTTGGGGGGGGCACGGACCACAGTCTCCAACTCACATGCTTTTCCGACGTTGACTCGGCAAGCGACTGCAGCACCCGCCAGTCTACTTCGGGCTATCTGTTCACCCCCGGACGCGGGCCCATATGCTACAAGTCCAAACATCATACTTGTGTGGCCCAATCCACGTGAGAACCTGAGTACTACTCTGCGGCTGACGCCACCAAGGAGGGACTCCACCTCCGGCAACTTATATGGGGGAGATCTTCAACGCCCCCATCACCGAAACCACCACCATATGGGAGGACAACCAAAGCGCCATTGCGTAATCCCACAATGCCTTGGTAAGCGAGAAGACCAAGCACATCAGTCTGAAGTGGCACTTTCTCAATGACCACGTGGAACCGGGAACCATCAGGTTGAAGTACCTCCCCATTTACATGATTGTGGCTAGCATGTTCACTAAGCCCCTCCCATGACTGTCATTGGTAAGACACCGACGTGCAATCCTTGGAGGACAAGACCCATTGCAACTATTCATCCCGTAGCTACCTTCAAGGGGGGTGGTTTGTAAGTAATACCTTTTAGTTATTAGTTACAAATAGCTATTGTAAGCTATTATAGATGTGATTAGTACATGTCTAGATCGGACATACCGATAAACTATCTGAATCGGTAAAGAGTTGTCGCTATGCTACATGTCACTCACTTTTGTTGTCCCGACGCCACGCCTTGGCTTGGTTGTCTCTGTGACTGTCCTATATGCCTGATTGTGACTGTAAGTACGTTTGCGTCGGTTACCTTAAATACTTATCGTGTTTGCACGGCTCACCACTTACAAGTCGCAACCTCGTGGCGGCTAATGCACACCTCCCTCCTCCGGGTTACCACCCCCTTGGCCGTTGGCTTGCGAGCGTCATCTACTCTTTGTCCAAGCCCAACAATGAAGGACTCGTTGCCCTTCTTCCCCGCCACAAATACCTCGGAGTCAGTCACGGACGCTTAGCCACATATCCCGGGCGTCCGCGATTAGGATAGCGACAACCTAACCGCCCCCGAAGAAGAGGTAGAGCTGGCCGGTAAGACCCTCTCGCGTCTTGATACTCAGCTCGACAACGCCCATGATTACTAGGAACATGTTATGGCTAGTGGTTTGGTTTTTGGTGGTAGTGCATCTGTAGACTTGACCGCTAACGAGACATAGCGGGATGAGGAAATGCCGCTCGCGAACCTCGCCCCCGCGGCAGAAATTCGCTTACAACCATCGCACTCGGGTGCTTCGCTTTCTGAGGTACGTAGAAACGACGAGTCATACGCAAAAACATCCTATCAAAAGGATGAGGGACAATAATAGTTCATAAAATGCATAGTTCGTGGTGATTATGAGTGTGGCGTTTAGCCTCCTCAAGCTAAACGCTAGTACAAATCAGTTCTAATCTGTCTAGTTTTGTTGTTGCAAGATGGTAAAATTATGTTGTTGAGAGATGGTGAGAAGATGTCTCACTGCTGTACTTAAGCAGTCTATGTTGTAAGTGAACAATGGAATTGTTAAATGGTTCTCTCACCTCCCTCTACTGCACCGGGCTTAAATAGGTCTTTGCCCAGTTAGCTTACGCCTCGTTGCTTCGCTTACGTGTCAGGCGTTAGGGCTGTCTAACCGTCGTCATCTCTCCTGAGACGCGCCCTGCCTAGCATTGGGTTTCACGACGCGGCTCCTTCTGCTTCGGAGAACTCGCTTAGGCGCGTCATCTGGCTAGTTAGATTTACTATGCGTATCTGTACGTACCGGGAGGTACTGGTCGTAGAGTAGCATCGGCACCCTTATGAATATTGCATTAGCGACGTACCCACGTTTGTACGTCCGTCCGATGGAAAAACACGAATTGGAATTCGTGACGAGTACATGTACAATGTCCTACAATGTACTATTGCAGGACTGTACTCGTCACACTCGTACCCTCCCCATCTTGACAGATCTTTGAGGCCGCTGCGAGGCGGACCTCCGTGGTCTAAGCTCCTTTACAGAAGCAGTTACTGGGACTCAGGAATGCGCGCTGGGTAAGCGTGCATTAAGTCAAGGTACGCCCGAGTCTTGGCAAATTTGTGCCATTGGGGCGTTTCCAAGAAATCTTGTAACGCTGATGTCCGGTGTACTTCGTTCAACCAGTGCGTGACAGGTGGAATGTTGTTATCGCTGAAGTGTGTCATGAAGAGCAGATATTTGCCTCGTCGTCCAGGTACCGACTTGATGCACACACCAGAGATGTGCGAGACATCAAACTCCTCGTCGTCTCCTTCATGAACAATTACCGGAACAGCTGGTCTTAGCGGAGCGGTAGAGCAGGGTCATAAATTGTTCACATGGAACACAGGGTGAAAGCGTACTGGCGCTGGAAGTTTCAATCTGTAACTGTGTTTCCCAATTTGCTCCTCCACTGTAAAAGGTCCAAGCTATCTGTCTCTGAGTTTCCGGTTCGGTTGTCCACGCAGAAAAAGGTTTGCAGTGACGAATGACACCTTGTCTCCTTTTGCGAAGTGTGGCGTTGTAGACGGTTATGTGCGTGCTTGCATCTCGTCCTTGTGTAGCTATAACACTGAGCGTACCATAGTACGCACGTCATGTGACAATCTTAACCGTTCTTTTGCGTCTTGCGAAACTGGGATTGGAGGTCGCATGCTGAACAGCAGGCCAGGAGGCTCCTCAGGAGAGAATCCAAAATTAGCCTCAAACGGTGTGTGCTCAATTCCGAGTGCACGCGAGGCGTTATACGCGAATTCAACTTGTGGTAGTAGCGTCGTCCAATCAGAGCCGTCTTAGCAACAGAAGCAGCAACGAAGAAGCTGGTGAAACGTGATTTTCACGCGCTTTGTTAGTCCGTCGGTTTCAGGATGGCGACAGGAACACATGTTCAGGCGCGTTCCGAGGCGTCGCCAAAGAGTCTGCTGCAAGGCACTGACGAATTTCGGGTCGCGATCACAGGCCAACACACGGGGTAGGCCATGTAAACGGAAGACTCCCAGTAAAAACAAAGTTGCAGTTTCTTCGACAGTAACAGTCTCTGTACACGGCAGAAAATGGGCCATTCGAGTTAGATGGTCTACTACAATCAGCACACGGTTAAAGCCATTGCTCTCAGGTAAGTGTGTCAAGTAGTCAAGACCAACTGTATGCCACGGTCTGGATGGAACAGGTAGTGGGTCGCAGTAGTAGTCGGTCGGTAGTGGGTCGGTAGTAGTAGTGGGTCGCAGTAGTAGTCGGTCGGTAGTGGGTCGGTAGTGCGTCGCAACCATTTGCGGTCGAATCTTTGCTTGTCGACATACGACGCAACGTTCACAAAAGTCTTTCACATCTTGGCGAATTCGTTTCCACTAGAATCCGTCGAGTGCTTTAGCAAGAGTGCTAGCGACTCCTCTGTGACCAGCTGGCGAATTTTCGTGCAGCTTTGTGATCAATCTCAGTCGGAGCTCAGAGTTTTGTGGAATACAGAGGCGATCGAGGCGCCAAAAGTATCCGTCTCTAGCTTCAATCCGGCTGTCTTTCGTCCACTCACCCTCGTCCCCATAAAACGAGTTTTGGTAGTACCCCTCGCGAATGAGATCAGCCAACTCATGGCTCAGCTACAACGCGTTAACAGTTAGTAAATTTAACTGTGCGTCTTCAAACAACAGCTAGGACTTCCGTCGTAATTCTCGATCTCACGGAACCTCGCCATCCCAAAATAATGGAACAGTGGCCTGAGGTACGAAGTCTAGATTCCGGCTAAACGGGTCAACTTCGTTTAGAGCCCCCTTGCGATATGCAAGTGTCATCGAGCCCACAAATGGTTGCAAATCCCGTAGGTATCTTGCTTGCCGCCTCTACATCATGTTGTTCGGTTGCCCGAGGAGATGTCGCAGTGTGTCGTGGTCTGTTACGACAAGGAACTTAGAGCATCCTTTAAGATAGCACCTCCAATGCTTGACTGCTTCGCATACTGCCAAAGCTTCTAAGTCGTACGCATGGTATGTGTTACCACGCTCTGCTGGATTCAGCTTACGCGCCCAGTAAGAGACTGGTTGAAGACCTCCTCCTTGGTCTTGCAACACGACTGCTGCAATCCCCATTGTAGAAGCACATGTAGCCACGGTGAACGTCGCGTCCGAGCCGACCTCCGGAAGGATCAGGCATGGCGCGGAAATGAGCCGTAGCTTGAGAGTCTCGAAGGCTTCCAACAAGACAGGCGTCGGCGTAACCTTCTGTGGCTGGGACTTCCGCAGTAAGTCCGTCAATGGAGCCGTAAGGTCGCTGAAGTGATGAATATATCTAAAGTAAGGAAGCTGAAGTTGCAGAACTGTACGAAACTGCGAACCTCCTTCTGCGTCTTGTGCACTAGCCAGTCTGCAACGGCCTCGACTTTCTTTGTGGAAACCGAAATTTTAGCAGCTGACACAGTTTAGCCCAGGTACTCCATCTCTTGCAGGCCGAAAGGCACTTCTTAAGGCGTAACTTCAAGCCATTCTCCTTGAATCGTTGTAAAACGAGACGCATGTGCTCCATGTGTTCCTCTAGAGTTCGACTGTAAATACATACGTCATCGAGGTAGACGGTAACGATCTTATGTAAAAAGTCGCGAAGTATGTCATTCATCATCCGCTCAACCGTAGCTGGTGCATTGCACAGTCCAAACGGCATGGCGACCCATTCCATTAAGCCATCAGGGGTCTGAAACGCCGTCTTGTGGATGTCATGGTCACGCACTCGAACTTGCCAGAAGCCAGAGGCGAGGTCGAGATGGGTGTAAAAATTCGCGTCCTTAAGTCCGTCGAGCGTGTCGTCCACACGCGGAAGTGGGTAAGCCTCTTTACGCGTAACCTCGTTAAAGCCACGGTAGTGAGTGCAGAGACGTAGGGAGCCATCAGCTTTCCGCACGAAAAGAACATGCGAGCCGAACTCACTGTAGCTGGGACGAATCAGTCCAGCCTCGACTGCGTCTTTGAGCCGACGATTGAGCTCAACGCGCTCTGCAGGTGACAATCTGTTTTGCCGTTGGTGTCGCATCGCGCTAGTTTGTTTCAATGGGATGATTCCACTCTCGGCTTACAGGTGGAGAGTCGACAGGTTACAGTAACTCCGGGAAGTCATCATAGAGTAACGACCGGAAGTTGTCACGTTGTTCATCAGTTAGCTCCTCTCCAGTGTGAAAGTCGGGTGGTTGGTCAGCGGCTGACGTAAGTTCAATGACGTAAAACTCAGCATGACGTCCCCTGCTGCGGCGCGTCTTGCGCATGAGTTTCTGAACTTCAGTAGATGACAGCAGCAGACACTCAGGGCGTCGTTCCTCGAGTGTACTCTCCACTGTTGTGCCGTCCATTAGAGTAAAAACTGTAAAGAGGCATGTTCGTCATCAAGCCATGGAAAACCCATTATTAAAACAGCGGCACGTAAATCACGAAAGACGTACAAAGTCCGGTGAAATTCGTGTTGAGCCAGCTCAAAAGTAACATCAAAGACTGTCGAAGAAGTCATTCGTTGTCCGTTGGCGAGTCGAATTGGGGTCTTAGTCACAAACTTCCGAGTCTGCAAAGCAAAGCGTCGTACGAAGTCCTGAGACACGAAATCAAGTGTCGCAGCATAGTCCACTAATCCAAAAATCTGGTGTCCGCCATCAGGACTTTTCACAGTCAGCTCATTTCGAATCAACGGGCGAGCTTCCGTGAGGTCAGTCAGTAGGGCTGTAGTTGTCGAAGAAAATTGTCGTAGCGTAGCGATGGACTTTTCCGCGTTGCGAGGAGGTACATGTACCGTGTTGGGTTGGTCGGATGCTGTAGGTGATGTCGAGTTGTAAAACGCACAATCTGCGTCGACCAACCACAGCTGTACATGCCAAGGAGCTAAAGCAACCACCTCCTGTTGTGCTGGGTTTTCAAGGGACATGCGAGTAAAAAGCTGTGTCCGCGCTGGGAATTCTTGCTAGAGTTTCTAGTGCTTAGTTTGAGAAGCAAATTCTGCCCATTTCGGTAGTACAAAAACAGCCATCGTAGATGTCGGAGATGTTCGACGACAATCCTCGAAATGCTGTGCAATCTGCTCAGCTCACTCCCAAGGAGGATTAATGAACACCCGTTCTCCAATCAAGTCCCTCTTAAGAATCGAGTCACTCGGCGAACTGTGAGGTAAGTCACCGTGCGAGTTTAGACCTTCATCATCAGCACATCCCTCCAATGTGAAGTCGAATCGTGCATGCAGAGGGTCAAAGACTGAGTCAACCAGTTTCCAATCAATTGAACGTCTGGTTACAGGTTTACGACTCTGTCTATGCTTAGTCTGACGACGACGACCTGCTACTAATGTTGCAGGAGTCGCGACTGTAGTCGATGGAGATGTCGAAGGTGTGTCGACGACCTCTGTCGTTAACATGGTTTAAGAACGAATAGTATATGTAGATGGCTGCTCCAGTTCGTTGGTAGAACAGCCGTGCCACCATCATTGCTTCTTGGATTGCGGTGCCTCCATTGGTGCCTTGCCCTTTAGTTCAAAGCACTGAAACAAGCGGTGTCCCTTCTTGTGGCACTTGAAACAGAGACCTTCTTCCATGTGCCTCTGGCGCTCCTCGGATGTCATTGCATTTGCGATTGCAATGAAGTCTATACGGCCAGTGTTTGAAGATGGTTGACCTCGACCACCACCTTGATTACCTCCACGTACACGGCCTCGACCACGGCCACCACCATTGCGCTTCTAGATCGTAGAGGCTCCGACCGAAATGGTCGTCAGAGTTGCGCTTCCTTGTGGGTTGAGCAGACGGGCCAGCTTAAGACCGCATGCTACCGAGTTCCGGTGAATCCGTTACGACGTCATTTAGGAAATTCTGTAGCTCCACCAAAGTGACGTTTTAACCCTTCTAAGCTCGGTGTGACTTTGCCTGATTATTTAACGTCGACTTTGCCTGACCGTTTATGAAGCGTGCGCACTGCACATCAGCTGTCCGGTTCTGACGTGACCGACGTAAAAAGTCATTGTACCGCTTGGTGTAACTCATCATGTTGCTTTGCGTAAGGTTGAGCAAAGCGTTAATTGCATCATCTTGGATGTTCGGAAGGAACGTAGTCTTGCGTAACTCCGCGACAAGCAGGTCATAGGTGGACGGAGTAGCAGCTTGGGTTTACGGTTCAGCCACCACCCATTCGGATGTCATGAGAACAGTGACGTAACCAGATAACCAAGTCGTATGAATCAGCCGTAATGCCAAGTAAGAGACGCTGAGGTTGTGCCTCGAGCCAATCCTCCAACTCACGAGCGTTGTTACCAGACTGAAACGGGGAGACAATCGCAGCCTTACGTTGCGTCTCAGTAAGGGTCACATGTAGTCCCGCCAGGTTCCGTATAGGCATCGGCATTCCCACACGTAAATCCGTCGGCGTTTCACCACAAAGCTAATTAATGTGTCCACGAATCAGTAGCTAGACATGACCAGAGTCGACCGACGTAAACCGGGAGTACATGAAGAACTGTCTTGAAATAGTCGTATCGTCATGAAGGACTGACTGATGTGTATAGACTGCACGACGAAAAGTTTCCCATTGAGTCACGTAACCGAAGTGAAGTAACTCGCTCTTATGTTTTACAACATGAAGTAACCCGTCTGAGCGGGCGTAAGATTCAGACCGCCAATGTCAAGCGTTTCCGGGACGACGTAAGAACCATCCGGATTAATCGTAGACTGGGCAGTAACAGCATGCTCGAGCGGAGCAGGAGCACGCAAGTTACTCGTTGCGACCGGAACGGGAACAAAAGCCGAGTACACGTAAACAAGCAGTTGGCCTTCAAGTAACGCAACGCGAACAAGTGCGTCACTCAACAGCGTCAAATCATCCGGTGTCAAAGTAAGGCCGGTTTTTTCGTGTAACTCACGAACGGCAACATCATCAGGCTCTTCATTAGCTGCTACAAAGCTAGCCGGGAACCAAGTTTTACCGGTACAAGGCTCGCGTTGTAACACAAGCTTCACGTTCGACAATTTAGTCCCTCCAACATAATTACGACGACCACGTAATGTCCAGGTCCAACAAAAGCCATATCGAGTCAATCAAGCAACGTCGAGCGAATCAAGAGATAACGAAAACGTGCGTCGACCAAAGAGCTCCGAAACCTGTGTGGCGGTTAGCCTCCTCAAGCTAAACGCTAGCACAAATCAGTTCTAATTTGTCTAGTTATGTTGTTGCAAGATGGCAAAATCATGTTGTTAAGTGATGATGAGAAGATGTCTCAATGCTGTACTTAAGTGAACAATGGAATTGTTAAATGAATCAGTCACCTCCCTCTACTGCACCGGGCTTAAATAGGTCTTTGCCCAGTTAGCTTACGCCTCGTTGCTTCGCTTACGTGTCAGGCGTTAGGGCTGTCTAACCGTCGTCATCTCTCCTGAGACGCGGCATGCCTAGCATTGGATTTCACGACGCGGCTCCTTCTGCTTCGGAGAACTCGCTTAGGCGCGTCATCTGGCTAGTCAGATTTACTGTGCGTATATGTACGTACCGGGAGGTACTAGTCGTACAGTAGCATCAGTACCCTTATGAATATTGCAGTATCGACGTACCCACGTTTGTACGTCCGTCCGATGGAAAAGCACGAATTGGAATTAGTAACGAGTACATGTACAATGTTCTGCAATGTACTGTTGCAGGACTATACTCGTCACATGAGCGTGGGCGCGGACGTGGGCGTGGGCGCGGACACGGGCGCTGGCGGGGCTGGAGTCCTTTTATTGTGGATGTTAGAGAAATAGCTCTCGCCGACGACGTCGATGTCAGGAGGAGGAGGACAAGGAGGAGGGAGCTAGCGAGGGTGGACTGCTAGACGTAAGAGGGCAGTTACGGGTGTTGAGCGCAAGTCGAAAAGTCGGCCCCACATTGCGTAGCGGCTATGCCCGTGGGGCAGAATAAAACATGCACATGAAACTTGAAAAGTGTGAGCTGGAATTTAAAAAATCTGTCTTTCCCATTTTCATTGTCAAGAGCAAACGGGGGAAGTATTGAGGCAATGGCTGCATGCCTGGCTGGATGTTTGTGGCTAGGATGCTAGCCAATTGTGGTCGTGAGCTGCACACATTGCGGACTATGATATGGGTTGCATAATCTTTGTGAAGTCGTATGAGGGGAAAGAGAGCATGGCGAATAAAGATTTATGGAAGGAGTATGGTAAGAGCCTTGCCAAGACCATGTGGTGCACCAATCAGTGGTTCAATAGCTGACGCACGACGATTGTGGATATTGGCGTCGCTAGTGTACATCTCGCGCGTGGATTTGCGGGGAATGGCATGTGCATGATTGGGAAGATCGGCCACTCAAAGTCTCCTCGCCAATGCTTACTCAACAAAGCAAAGGCGAGTGGGCAGCGTGCATGTTGCACATCAACATGCAAGGTGGTAATTCATGGGTGGGAGCTTTTGGCCGATGTGGATTGTGACAAGCAACCTATGTGCCGGCTAGGGACTGCCGGAACCAAAGCACTTACCCGCAACCATTCAATTTTGCTTGCGCATGGAACGAGTAGTCTGCACCTAAGGAGCTTAATGCAGTGGGATATCCATACTATAGCTGGATGGATGGAATGGAAAAGCGCGTAAGAGGGTCATCGTATTTCTTTGCAACCCGGCTTAAAACCCGGATTGCTTTGCCCGCCACGTATACGATGTGCAGTCAAGGAACCGACATTATGAGGCGATGATGCAAGCATGGGTAAAGCGAAAGGCGGAGAAGGCAACATCGGGTGCAGAAGGCAAGCATAACTGTTGAAGGTGAAGGTTCAAGCGTTGGTAGCGGGTGAGGTTGGTCATTTGCGGTGCACGACGTGGATGGCGCTGCGTGCAATTTTTGTTTTCTCACTTGGTAAGATTCCAACAATTCAATATGGATCAACAATGATCAAAACATGTTTTGATATGCACAAGGAATGTGTTTGACTATTTTGTTGTAGTTCAGCCCCTCGTGCTGTACTTTTAGAGCACTACTGAAACATGTCCTAAGATTTAAATTATAGCTTCGGACCCATCTGACCTTTTATTCTAAACCATCATCTGGCCATCGACGTGATTATTTTTTCATTTGAACTGTTAGTGTCGAAGTTTTCATTGTATTAGCTTTGCAATGTATATTTAATTTGTAAAATTGAGTCACCGGCCACGCAATTGTGAATGGAAACGTCAATTGAGGTTTGGAGAGCAAAAACGTGTTTAAAATTTTGTTTAACACCCTCGTCATGTACACTATGGAACACCGTGTGTACGAGCGCTTTGCATACTTGACTTGTCCCTTAAGCAAGTTTCAGCCGTAAGCAACATGACATGTCAAGTTTTTGGTTATAGGTGCCGATTTGATGAACCTATCACATGTGCTAAAAATGGTGTAGGTTCGGTCACCGGTGACCTTACTTGTGATAAATAGACAATATTGCCTGCGGGTTTCGACGTGTTGATGCTGAGAAATACTATGTTTTACGACCGGTTAGTCAACATGCCGCAATACGGTCACCATCGCTAGCCCCACTATCAAGCACCACCTCTCACAAGTACGGCCTACAAAGGCGCACACAGTCCGTACGGTCTAGGCAAGACCTAAACTAGACATGGTAGGGTTTGTGGGGCGTTCGGAGGTGTCAAAAGCAGTGTGCAATGTGGTACAACGTGCGCATAAATCAAAATGTCTGAAAAATGTCCGTTTAACTGCGTTGTGGGCCTCGTTGAACTCTATCTCTCCTATCAAGATGGCCACTCCGTTAAGATTCGCATTCGTGTTGCTTGTTGAACATCATTACTCTCGGCGGCCACGCCACGGCTTTCTTGACGGAGCTAGCCAAGCAAGCAGCAAAATCTAAAGGGATGCATGTGGGCAAGTTGTTGGGCTCATGTCGTCAAAAGGTCTCTCTCGCCGTCCATGTTGCTCACGCGGACAACGTCTAGCGCGGTTTGTCCGCCGCTGCGGACGGCAAGGAGGCCGCTTTTCCTCGGCCGGGATGCCTTCTCCTGCCACGGCGCTCTTCACCCGCGCCATGGGCCGCAAGCGTCCCCGTGCTTCCTCGAGCGGTGCGTGAGGCGCCGCATGTCGCCTCCACGTGTTGCATTCTCGGCTTGGCCTTTGAGTTTCCTTAGTTTAATATGCTAGGTTTGTGCACAATGTAGTGCTTTCCTTTTGCCGTGCTTTGAATTCCTTAATCCTCTTGTCACTCTTGCCCTTTTGTTTCCCCTCCCACTTTCCCTGTCCGTGCTCATCTTGTTTTTCGTGTAACCTTTTTATTTTCTTGAACATCATTGTTTAAGATGGTAATTAAATTGCTCCTCAACAATATAGATATCTTGTACAAGTGTTGCAATGATAGGAGAGCTTTGATTCAGCAAATCTAGATGATAAGGCATTCAACAATGCAATATGTATGGGTGCTAATAGTGGCAGGTTGCTGAGCGTTAGATATGATCTAAGGGCTCAAAAAAGTTATTGGCGTGTGCTCACAATGTGGCGTGTGCATGTCATGATTGGGACGCATGCGTTGTCTTGTGATAGAAAATGATGAGACACAACTGAAGGTGAAATTACCTTCTGTGTCTTGTAGAGTGTGTAATCATTATGTTTGACCCAACAATTTCTTTGGTTATGGGCCCTCCTTTTGCCCTCGGTTGGAGTCGACACGCTTGACTAGAACCGTTACCTTGAGCTTTTTTCCGGGGTGAGTCTTGGGCTTCTGTGGTGCTACACGAGCTTCATGTGTGGCTGGGTCGCAAAAGCGGTTGACTTGTGTTAGAGTTTGGAACGGATAGTTACACGTAGGTCGTGCCGGCCCCACCAAGGGCCGGCTGTGGTGACAAGAGAAGCGAGAGGAGAGAGATGGCGGCCGGCGAAGGCACCGGCAAGGCCGGTCAACAGCCACAAATAGGGAATTGAGTATTGCTAATAGCATAACACAAAGTACTAGGATAACAAACACCTACATTGTACAAAAGCACTAGACAACGGGATGCTAGTTCTAACACCCTCTTTGTTGGGTAGTTTGCCATCGAATTCGGGCTAGTAGCAACTTTCCTGCGTTGCTTGGAGCCTATAAACCACCGACCGTTTCATTTTCTCGAACAACGCTTGTTCATTCGCATGTGCTTTGGATTTTCAGTCTTCGCCTTCGTTTTCATATTACTTGATCCAATATCTGGGTATTTGGCGTATTTCCAACGTCGATGTGCAGTTTGAGTGGGAGTTGGTGAGACATCTTGCAATAGTGTACTATCACATGTGTACGACGTCTCTCGACCGGCCTTCCAAGGCCATAGTCCGCTTGCCTGCGTTTATCCGACTCAGGAAGTACAGCTCGTCGGGATTTTCTCGCAGTCCTTGCTCATTTTCGCTCCCATAGGTTTTTGACTTTAAGATAGTGAAGGATCCCTGCTCAGTGTACTATTCATTTGTACAACGAACCCCGACAAAGTTTCTGAAACCGGTTTCCGTCTTCTTTGATTGTGTAGACTCCGGAAGTACAACTATGCCTTCGGTCGGCGCCTTGTCGTGTTCGTTCTAAAGATTCGTTTGACTGTCCTCTTTAAGGCCTCCCGGGCAGTGGTTGGTGACTACTTTCCGTTGATTTTTCGGTACTTCCCGAAGCTGTCGAGATACAATACCCATAGATTCTGTCAAACTTCCTAAGTTCCGTGGAGAAAGGAGAGACTTTGATGTCTGGAAGAAGCGGTTCCGTGCTTTTGGACTGATGCAAAGCCGGGCACCGGCTCTCCTCGAAAACGACGCCGCTACCGCGCAGCAACACCTCGACTTGTACTCTACTCTAATTTTGGCGCTGTCAATTATTTAGAATGTCCATGAGGTTGACAAGAACTGCGGCCTCAAAGCGCGGACTGCGCTGGTGGACAAGTATAAAGACGATGGCATATTATACCGTTTCGCTGAGCTGCAGGAGTATATGGATAAGGCCCATGCGGACCATGAGACCAGTCTCCAGTATTTGAACCGCTTGGATCGACTTTAACGCCTGCTCGCCCGCGTAAGGGAGGACGTTCACGACCGACGGGTCATCATGTATTTTGTGAAGGGTCTGCGTCAAGAGTACCACTCCATCACCTACACATGGGACGTCCACAACTTCTGTATGGACACCGTCAAGCGCGATCTTCGACAGAAAGGCATGCATATTGAGAGTCGTGGCCGTGCTCATACGGAGGCGACGCCCCCTACAACTGTTCAGGCCTTTTCCGGTGACACCTATGCTGAATCCTTGAAGGGCCACGTCCATGATCTTCAGGAGCAACTAAAATCCGCGCATGGCCCTAGGAACTCACGTGGTGCTATGGCTGTGGGAGCTAGCGGCGCCCGACCCTTCCGCGGAATATTGTTTGTTGCGGCAAGCAGGGCCATCGCCGGTCACAATGCCATGAAAGGCGTGCTAGTGGCAGTTTTGGGAGTCTCGAGTCTCCCGGACGGACTGGATCCGGATCCTACGGCTCCGCGAATCCCCGAGGCTACTCGGGTTCGGACTCGGTCTCGTGGGTCCGGACCCTAGAATCACAGGTAATCGCGGGATCCGGACCCTAGAATCACAGGTAATCGCTGGATCCGAGCCCTAGGTTCGGTAGGTAATCGCGGGATCCGAACCCTAGAATCACATGTAATCGTCGGTTCCGGTACCAGTTATTGTAAGTTATCGTAGGATCCGGTACCAGTTATTGTAAGTAATCGTTGGATCCGGTATTCATCGTACTTTAATGGATCCGCGGTAATCGCGAGTACCTCATCCTCGCAAAACGATGTGGAATCGCGATACCCAATCAGTACTCACGATTCCGAGTATCTCACGATTCTGTGGTGGCCCGAAGTGACACGCTGTTTTTTGGGAGGTATTTGGCAATGCAAATCTGCTAAGGTTTATGTCCATGATTGGTTCAATAGCCCTGATTGTTGTCATTCCGCAGCCTTGAATCGATTGTAGCCCACCCAAGGGCCAGTTAAACGGTGCGTACGCGCTTGAAATCCACCATAATCTGCCCGTCCACATCCAACTCCTATCACAGTTAGCAACAATGGCGGGGCAAGCGGGATGTAGTAGACCGTCTAGATCATGGAAGAGCTTGTCATCGACGGCTATCCAACGTACAGAAGAGGAGCTTGTTGGAATTCAGATAGGGTGTTAAGGATACCTCATTCAAAATCCACTGTACATGATCCAAGCATGAACATGCGCATAGAACTAGTAGAGATGTAAAAATTGAATTTGCAGTACAAAGTTCCCCCCAAAATGCGCAATTTGTATCAATTTGCATGAGTACTTCGAGTACTTGTTGGAATGGCGAACCCAACGAATCCAACGGAACCAAAAATTTAGAAGTACTCATGTACTCGGTTCCGGAACCAAAACACAGGTAATCCGAACCCTAGAATCACAGGTAATCCCTTGATCCGAACCCTAGAATCACAGGTAATCGCGGGATCCGGACCCTAGAATCACATGTAATCGCGGGGTCCGAACCCTAGAATCTCAAGTAATCACGGGATCCGGATCCCTTTTTTAGAGGTACTCACTAGTTCCGGATCTTAAAAAATCAAGCACTCATGGATCCGAACCCAACAAAAAATGGCGGATCCAGTCCATGGTCTCCCGTGGCTTTCCTTGCCGGGGTAGACATCACTGCCAGCCCAACTAGGTCGTTCTCATAAGCAAGAGCCATGGTGATGAATTAAGGGGAGACTTGGATTTGGATGGCAAAAAGTGGAGCCAACCATCATTTCACCATCAAACGTGATGAAGTCGTGAACTATTGTTCGCTATTAGACCGGCTGTGGGTGAAGGGCATCAGTGCTTTTGCTGTGGGCGTTGGCACTATCCGCATTCTTGTGACGGTTGCATACTGTACGAAGATTCCTGCGGCGTTGCGCCATGTGCTTCATGTTCCCGGGCAGTCCCGTCGTGCGTCGTGGACGTATCATCGGTAGTTTAGCCTCACTCATGCTCGGCAGCAGGGTCACAACGTGATGACGGATCCTATGGACAATCTTCAGCTTCACGCAGCTCATGGTGGTGGTGTTAAGAGCCTCATGGAGCGAGCCCACGGTCGAATCAGGTTGCATGCGACGGTTGCTCTTCCTGCGCGTGCTACGGCTTCGGCGGCCACGGCGTTATCGGGAAAGCGGTTGTGGCATTCCCGACTCGGTCCTGTTGGGGAGCTTCAGCTAGACGAATTGCTAACATGTCATGTGGAAGGCTTGGGCGATGAATCCCACGAGAAGTTGGAATTATGTGAGACCTGCGCTGTGTGTAAGTCTCAAGTCCGGCGTATTCCTCGTGCTCTTGCGGACCGAGATGTTGGATCGTTTGAGGTGATCGATGTTGATTTTTTTGTGGCCCGATGAGTGTTCCATCCTTGGGTGTGAGGCCCTACAACTTCGGCGCAGTTGACTTCCGCAGCCGCTTCGTGATGCATAATGCCTTGCGCTCCAAGGACGAGGCTACCTCTTCGTTCCGCCGTATGCTGACCACTATTCGCTCCGTGGGGTACATAGTTTGCCGACTTCGGGGGGACAACGACGGTGTGTTTCGTGGTGCTGCTTTCCGGAGCTTATTGGACGAGTTCGACATCGCCCTACATGTCACCGCCCCCTATGCTCATTGACAGCATGGTCGGATCGAGCGGCATTGGGGCACATTCGTTCCGATGGCACAGCCTATGATTCGGCATGATGGGCTACCGAAGTCCTACTGGGCGTTGGCTATGGCGGTATATCCGCAGTCGGGTGTGTAGCAACGGAGCTAGTGGCGTTCCATATCAGCTTGTCACGGGTCGACAACCTGACTTGAGTTTCATGCGGGTGTTTCGCTGCCCGGATTATGTACACCAGGACAAGTCGCAACGCCACAAACATGACGATCGTGCGTAGAAAGGCGTGTTTGTGGGCTACGCACCCGAGTCCCCTCCATGGATGGTGTACAACCCCACCACTTAACGTGTGGTGAGCAGCCGGATTGTGGTGTTAGCCAAGAGTACTATCATCTCCATGGAAGAGAGATGTCTCGCACGTGAGGTGTTGGATAGCGAAGTTGGTGATGACAACACCTATGATGAGGCGGCTAGGGAGAAGCCCGACACATTCGTGAGGGGGAAATAGCCGGTAGATGAGGCTCCTCGTGAGGTGCCAAAAGTGGCGAGTGGGGAGCCCAACACTTCCGTAGGGGCGACGCTGCAGCATACGTCAAGTGATCTTAATTCTCCGTCGATTGAGGACGAGCCGAATGTGAATTTGGGGGAGACAACACCAACGGAGTATCAGGGAACTGCACAAATATATAGCCCGCGGACGAGGAGTCCTCCTGGTCAGTGGTTGATTGCTGGCAAAACCACAACTATCAATACAAGGCATGTCGTGCACAAGCCTGCGTTGTATAAACAAGCGTTGCGAGGTCCTCAAGCCAAGGAGTGGGGAGCACCCATCAAGACTGAGTATGACTCACTTGTATCGCGCAACACATGGAAGTTGGTTCCCCGTGCTGCATGTAGAGAGCTAGTGGACTCCAAGTGGGTGTTTAAGGTGAAGCGCGACTCTAATGGTAATACTGCCACATATAAGGCCAACCTAGTGGCGCGTGGCTTCACTCAAGAGCACGGCGTGGACTATCACGAGACATTTGCTCCACTAGTAACGGACTTTATGGGAAGATTGTATATATAATGTATTTTTGTATAATTAAATTGCGTAGTCGATGAGGAGGTGTCCGTACGTCCGTGATCCTCTTGCCCCTTTTGTTTCCCCTCCCACTTTCCTTGTCCGGGCTCAGCTTGTTATTCTTGTAATCAGTTTCTCGATGAGGAGATGGAAGGCGGTCTTATGGTCAGATTGATTTGAATCTAGAGGTTTGCATATCCAACTCCATGTGTACGGGAAAGTGACACTAGCGGTTATTGTTACCGTTAATAACGGCGCGTCGCACCTGCAAGGCAACCACCTCGCCCGAGCAGTTAGACGCAACCAGCGACCAACGACTTCCAAAACGGTTATCTCTAGCTAGCTCGCGCCTTATAAGCCGTATCTAGCCACGAGCCTAGGCACTCTCTGCTTTCGCGCTTAGCCAGTCTAGGGTTCGCGGGAAAGATGTCTCGACTCTAGTAGTCGAGCATGGTGTCTGTTTACCATCGTCCCATGCGCACTCGAGCGTCACGCGACACTTCCCCTCGTTCAGCTACGCAGTTCCGCAACATGTAGCATGAGCAGTGTACATCCGCCGCAGCGGCCGACCCTCACGCTGCCTCACTCGAACAACGCACAGCCGAACATATTCGTACGGCAGTTTGGCATCGGAACAATGGATTACATAGCAGTTTTTGGCGGCTAACGCTGCCTTACTCGCACAGCTCCGGCAGACGACGGCCACACCTGCTTTTACTGAACAACAACAGTCCATTCCCGCCGACGCGACCCCAGCCACGGAGGGTGGTAAGGCGGCCCTTGAGCCACCTATCGACCTGCTTGACGACGAGCCCGACCCCTCTTCGTCGACTTCACCTACTACGGAGAAGTCATCCCAACCGGCCTCGAACGCCCCCCTCGCGACGTCGAGGAGCCACGTCTGTGGACCCTCACTTACGACACCGCCCGTACTCTAAGCGACAAGCGCACCCAATCGGCATACGACGAATACCTACACAACGGGTGTTATGCCTTCTTCGACAATTGCGCCAACGCGGCAATTGGCGAGGCTTTGGACACGTTGTCGCGCGGCCCACCTCTACCGGCAGAGCAGGCGGCAGCGATTACCCTCATCCAAGCGGGTCATCGCACCCACACAACGACGGAGGAGGCCGCCCGTACTCGATTGGGTTTCCTCCGCCTCACCAAGGGCGGACAAACGAGCACATATGCGGACCGCGTCCTTGCCGAATTGGCCCACGAGCGCTTCTGCCGCCCACGCCCTACCGCGGTCTCCGGCCCATTGGATGCGCTACGCCAAGCGTTCGTCGACCGTACGCTGGAAGTCAGCCTACACGCCGCCAGCAAGGCCGTTGCCGGCGCCGCTTTCGCGAAAATCACGCCGGACAAGCCTACATGACCCGACGCTCGAGCCCGTAAGGCAGCCGCCGACAAACGCAAGGCCGTTGCAACACCAGCGGCTGCAGCCCGCGCCAGCCCCCTCACCAAGCCGACCGACCCGGCTAAACCCTCGACCAAAACATGACGTTGTGGCCCGCCGCGCCGATTCATGCTCCCCATAATCTTTCGTCATGCGCCACCGCGTACGTCGAAAATGGCGGGAGTGGGAGCGCGTCGGCGCGAGCGGCCAAGTCCTAAGATGGATCCGCCACGGCGTACGCGTGAAGTTCAAGCACGGCATACGGCCCAAGCCATTCAACCACGGCATCTCTATGCTAGACGCAACACCAGCCCAACTCGAGTTTCTAAACTCAGAACTCCCACACTTCGAAGCTTGCGGCGCGTGGGAGCGCTCGGACAACCCTCGCTACGTTTCCCGGATGTTTTTGGTGCCCAAACCCGGATGCAACCAATGGCGCTTGATTATCGACCTTCGAGAACTCAACCGCTATTGCTCCACCTTTAACATGACGTGCGAGACGCTCAAGCACCTACGCCATCTATCTCGTCCATGAGACTACTTCGTCTCACTCGACCTCGCCGATGGGTATTACACCCTTGGCATCCGGGAGGAAGACCGGGATTACTTCACGGTCAACTACCGCGGCACCCTATGGCACCTCGCGTACCTCCCCATGGGATGGTCGGGCTCCGCTTACTACTTTTTCAAGCTCACACAAGTGTTCACAAACCACCTACGCCGCCCACCGCCTCCCACGCCGGCATCTACACCGACCAGCTCACACCAGCCGTCCAAACGCTTTCTCCGAAACGCTCGACTGCGGGGTACACGACTCTTCCCCTACATGGACGACTTTCTTTTCCTGTCGGATTCTTAAGAAGACGCGTTGTTACTTTGGCAGCGCGTCCATGTCCTACTAGACAGCCTCGGCCTCCAACCAAACCCCAAGAAAGGCGTGTGGACGCCGGCGCAAGTCGGCGACCACTTAGGCTTAACAATGGATTTGCAGCTGGGCATGTTTCGCGCCCCTCCCGCGAAACTACATCAACTCGCACAACACGCGTCGTCCTTACTCGGCCGAGCGGCGTCGAACGGTCGATGGCTGCCCACGCGTCAGCTGGCAGCCTTCGCAGGGAAAGCGCAGTTTCTCTACCTCGCCATCGCGCCCGCAAGATTCTTTTTGCGCGAGCTCCACAACGTCTTAGCTACACGGACAGGTTGGGGGGGACGCGTGCGCCTCACCCACTAGCTTCGACGCGACCTCGAGTGGTGGCATACGGTGCCCACCCAAGACAACGGCCGGTCAATCTGCAAGCCCATCGAAACCGCCAACCTTCACGCCGACTCGAGCGACTACGGTTGGGGGGCCGTGCTAAACGAGGACTCCGACTACCAAGCACGCGGTTTTTGGATCGCTACCGACCGTCTCCAACACGTGGAAGGAGCTTCGAGCGGTGCGACACGCGGTCAACTCATTTCTACCGTAACTCAAAGGCCGACAAGTCTTCCTACACGAGGACAAGACGGCCGTGGTAGCCGCCCTAACCAAACTCACGTCCCGGTCACCCGCGATGATGGAAGAGCTTCGGCGCTTGTGGTACTTGCTCGACACAAACGACACCCACATTCGCCCGCGCTACATTCGGTGGGCTGCCAACGTCTGGGCGGACAAGCTAAGCCGCGAATTGGACACCGAGGACTGGCAACTCAACCCGCACATTTTCGAACACCTTCAACACATGTGGGGCCCGCATACGGTAGACCGCTTCGCATCAATGCTAAACGCTCAACTGCCACGATTCAACACCCGCTAGAGAGACCCCAAATGCAAAGACGTCGACTGCCTACACCTACCGGATGCTACCTGGCAGCGCGAAAACAACTACTGCAACCCCCTTGATCCGCCCTGCCGGCTCGGGCCGCCAAACTGTCCCAATCCCAAGCCGCGGCTACAGTCATCGCCCCCTATTGGCCGAACAAAACGTGGTACCACGCTTTGGCCCGCCTTGCCCACACAACGTTGCACTTCCCTGCGGCGCGCGACCTCTTCTTTCCAGGCATGCTCAGCAAGCACGAGGGGGTCGGACCTCCCGCGTGGAGCATCGTGGCTTTTCGGCTTGCACCCCCTCTTGGCTGTTCACCCGACGCGGAGCGATTGGCCGTGCGTTACGCCCGGACCGATTATTTTTTACAATACAACCCACAAGCCGATTTATCGTTAGAGGACCACCCCGGTACGGCCTGCGGCTCGGAACAACACCGGCGCCATGGTCCGCCGATCTAGCTGAAACTTTTCGAGACCTTCTAGGTACCGATAAGGTTGGGGTTACGGCGATTACCTTGCTCAGCAACTCACTAGCGCCCTCTAATTACGCGAACTACGACAGCGCTCTCATACAGTTTTTTATATTCCGTATAGAGGAGAACATCGCTTCGCTGAAGGCCACCCCGGCCACAATGGCCCGCTACACGGCATGGCTAGCCCTACACGGCGTAGTCGCCGCCATCTCACTGCAACCTCACTTCTCTACAGTTAACCAGTTCTTCCGGGACCATCAGCGCCAACTCATTGCGGTGGGCGAACTCCTAGCGGACGCTCGACGTGGCCTCGAAATGCTACAAGAACGCCTTGTCCCTACCGCCTCCCAGTTACCGCTTCCCGCCCCTGTCGCACTCGACATTCTACTTGCAGCCGCTGCCCTCCGCGACACCCTCACGTGGACCCCTGCTACGCTTCCTAAGCTGCAACGTTTCAGAGCATGCTTGGATGTTTGCGTTAATTACATCTTTTTCTCCCGCGCAGAAGCCGGTGCCCGCTGTCAGACCGGCGACCTAATTGTCGACAAACCTTCACAGCAAATTTGCCTTTTCGTGCGAAAATCTAAAGGCGACCATCGCCGTACCTCCACCGACAAGTTAGTTTTTGCTCTTTCTACTTTAGGCAACCATGTTCTTGCTGACCTCCTGAACTACTATACGCTGCACCGCGCCGCGTTCTGCGCTGAATACTACAAGCGACCACCCCCTGACGGCTTCTGGAGTTTCTCACCTTATGTAAACTCCGCCGATTGAGGGGCCGCGTCCATTGTCCTTGCCTGCCTCGCCCTTGCTCTCCGGATAGTCAATACGTCCGCGCCCGCCGGTTTCAAATGGACATCGCACAACCTCCGGAAAGGCGATGCTTCCGCCGCCTGCTGCATCGGCGCCCCCCCCCCCCCCGTAATCAAATATATGGGTGGCTGGGCCAAGAACAGCTCCGTGACCGAGGGAAAATACATCGATCCAACCATGACCCCAACACCTGCTGCTTGGCGGTTCTTCGGCTGGCTCACTCCGTCCCCCCCGCAACACTAATTTGGTTGTGCAAGCCTTTGGCTTTAGGTTACTGGCAAAACGTGCCCTAGGGTAAATGGTCAGATTGATTTGAATCTAGAGGTTTGCATATCCAACTCCATGTGTACGGGACAGTGACACTAACGGTTATTGTTACCGTAAATAGCGGCGCGTCGCACCTGCATGGCAACCACCTCGCCCGAGCAGTTAGACGCAACCAACGACCAACGACTTCCCCAACGGTTAGCTCTAGCTAGCCCGCGCCTTATAAGTCGTAGCTAGCCACGAGCCTAGGCACTCTCTGCTTTCGCGCTCAGCCAATCTAGGCTTCGCGCGAACCCACCCACCCATCCCTATAATCCTGCGCTAGTCGACCCCCAAGCCCTGCCTGTGGGTGTCTTTAGGCCAAATTGTAAGCAACCTAAAATCTTTGGCAAAACGTGCCCAAGAGTAAATAGTGAAAGTTTGCTGTACATCGGCTAAATGCATAGGGAACCACGACAAGGCAAAAGGGAGGCAGGAAAAAAATGGGGGGGGGGGGGGGGAGGAGGGGTTTTACTCCGCCACGCGGTTTTATTCATTGCGCCATACAGCTCATCTGGACAGTACAGTGCAACAAGGCGCTACAACCCGCCCATTGTACTGCGCTCTGCTGTTTCGAGGATAGCCATAGCCGGGAGAAAGACCTGCCGCGTGGAAATTTTAGAACGAACTTTCATTTTGCCTGCGCTAAGATAGACACTGTCGCTATTTTTCATCACGCAGCTACTTTCGATACTTTGCAGTATACGGCGGCAGTTTCTCGTCGCGCCAACCCCCACGGAGTTGCGTAACATATATCGCCCTGGGGTTGGCCCCCTCCCACCACCCAGACAATCGAACATTCACAGCAACGGACTTCAGCCCTGGTCAGTCGAAGGGGGGGGGGGGGGGGGGGGGGGGGGTATTTCGCAATTTTACGCAGATAATCATAGAGCTACGCGAAGCTGGATAGCAGCAGATACTTGGTCCCTGGGTGGGCCGAAGTGGCTAGGGGCTGTGGTGCATCGGCCCTTTACACGCGTACTGTATTCGGATACTTGCTCGGCGTTGCTATTATAATAATAAGCAAAAGCGGCGCCGGCGGGGTTGTACGGTAAGGGCCCCGTGAGGCCGTGCACACCTAGAACGACAGCCAGATAGCCCAGGTTAAGTCATTGACGGTATAGGACGACAGGTTGTGGAAAAAGTGGATTTTTTCCTTTGAGGAGTCTCGCAGCAGTCTTCGCGGAGAGCCGGCTCGCGGCCGGCCGAAATGTTGCCCGCCATATACGACTTGACGCTCCCAGACGGTTTCTCACGGTGCCCGACGTGTCTTGCCTCTCACTTGCTCGCATAACTTAGCAGAACTGGCGAAAGTTCAGCAACATCTCGTGTCCAACGGATTAAACCCTCGGGCTGGGGCCAGGGCGCTGCTGCCTCCCAAGTATCGTAATATTCTGATTTTTTTTTCAACAACGGCGAGACCCGCTGAGTGTGACGTGACCCCTCGACATCGTTTGACACGTGGCCTCGCGGTGTTTTGTCAACAGCACGTTGCTGTCTACGTCTGGGTTTTACCGGAAATCCGAGCTAGCGCCTCTTGACGACATTGTCTTGGCATTTACTGGGACGCACTAGGGTGGCTCCGCGTGGCATGTGCGCTTGCTGATCGCGCGCAATCCGCGGCCTTGCCCCTCCGCCTCTTACGGCGAACCAACTCGTCTGCTGCCTCGCGGTAGTAGCGGTTGGTGACATAAGACGACGCGGACCGTCTTGATGTCTCTATTCTCCATTTGTCGCAGCTGTTTGGCTGACGTCCAAGCTCCTGCTCCCGGCCCACAGCCTGACAAAATGAAAAGGTAACTCGCCGCCCGAGAATAAACCTCTCTCCGATATAACATTTATTGCTCTTTAACCTGTTTCACCTAATACCAGCGAACCAGGCTATCCAGAACATGATATATCATATTTCTTCTGGCGTTGAGTGTTTTAGGGAAGGCTAACATGAAGTGGTGTGGCTGGCCGTTGCTTGGCCCAGCGTTGAGGCAGAAGCCTGGGAAACACCGCGCAGCAGCACAGGAATACCGTCCGTAGCAGCACAGACACAAGCACGGGCGCAAAATAGCAGCCCTGAGACATATGTAAACGGGGCATTGCACCCCCTTACCTGTTCAACTTCAGAGGGGTCCATTAAGCCTAAACTGAACCCTAACCGAAGCACGGGCGGCTTGAGCGCGAGTGATATGCATCAGGAGGTGGTGGAGCGGCGGATATCAGGAGAGCTGGCGGGGCCGGGAACGCTCACGGGGAAAGAAGATTTCTCCACCACGAGGCGGCAGCCGGGGCTGTGTCTTCGGTTTTTGGGAAACTTGCGGGAAGTGTCGCTGCGGAACAGGCTGCCAGAGGGGAAGTGCATTTACATCCAGAGCGGGGACCCGTCTGACTTTGACGGTGAACACCCCACCCTACTTAGCTGCATTCGCCCAAAGGACAGGGCTTGCTGGACGGAACTCCTGGGCTGCGCTGTCAGCCGTTGGATTGACCGTTGGTTTCCCTGAGTTGCACAGGGTATCTAATCGCTCGAGCTGGGGAGGTCCTAAGCAAGGTTACTAAGGACTTTGCGTTTGCTGTTGTGGTGAGTCTGGGCCTCGTCTGACCAACAAGATAACAGCCACAATGGAGATGAAAATTGTGAGTGGCCTTACAGCGTTTTTGACTTGTCTGGGCTGTGGCCTCAGGTGCCAGAGGAGCGGGCACCAGAGAGGGATGTGATGTCGATGGATGAAAATGCCGAGGTCTCTATGGATCAGTGCGGTCGGATGCTGCGGTGCTTATGTCCACACTCACACGTAGTCAGGTAATCCCCATGCCCCTCGTTCATTGTCCCCCTATCCTCTGAAACCAACAACGGGAAATGTGATTTTAATTGATTATAACCACACGACCGGGCGGTGGCTGTGCTCACTGTGACGTAGGGGTCCTGTGAATGAGAAAAACATTTTCGCGCTCATGAACGCCCCCGACAAGTACACCCCGGCGTTGGCCACCATCCCCAAAACGAAGGAGAACGAAATCAACTGGACCACCATCGACCAGCTTGTGGAGATTGTGAATGACCCCGCCGTCAAGAGCGTAATCCTAGACCTAATGGGCTCTTCCGGCTACATGGAGCCCCTCATGAGCCGCTGCCCGGATCTTGCGCTGAAAGTCCGGGCCTCTAACTTTCCGATTCCGTTGATGGGTGGCGTGCTGGCGGAGCGCAAGCCACAGACATTACGCGTGCCAGGCCGAGATCCGCGCGCAGGCATGAACTGTATTTACCACAAGCCCAAGGAGATTATGGAGCTTGCGAAGCGGCACAACTGTCCAATGCTTTTTGTCAGCAACAACTGCACCGCCGATATCCTCAAATTCGACAACGACGTGGAGCTAGTCAAAGCGCTTGAGCTGGAGGGTGAGCCCCCCCTATCCCCCATAACTACACACACACCTCCCCACCCTTGCCTTCTCTCTCTCTCCCTCTCTCTCTCTCCCTCCCTCTCTCTCTCTCCCTCCCTCTCTCTCTCTCTCTCTCTCTCTCTCTCTCTCTCTCTCTCTCTCTCTCTCTCTCTCTCTTACTGTTCCAACGAGCGGGGCTTCATCTTGACGTCGAGGACCGTGAACTGTGGGTGGGGGAGCAAGATTGCTCGGTTATGGTCCTCAAGAAGCCGTCTGATCCCATAACAGATGTGGGTGTTTTGTATGCTCGCGCGCGCGCGTGTGTGTGTGTGTGTGTGTGTGTGTGTTTGTGTGGATTTGCCATTGTGAATAATCCCGTTCAGTGTCTGTTCGTTGTTAATGACATGCATCCTTGTTTGGTTTCAGGTGATCAAGGAGAACCTGGAGGGCACTGTCTGCTATGGGGTGCACAAGTCAGTTGTGAATATGGACCGTGACCTGCTCCTACACCTGGCCAGGGAACTGAAAACATACAATTAAGTCGGCAGTGAGGAGCATTCACGCCTGCTAAAAATAGCGACAGGTTCTCATGCGCGGAGTTTCTATTCGCAGGAACGCTATGCGTGTTATGCATTCAAGGACTATAATTTCAAGATGGGTCTGGGGAAGCTTGCATGCCACCGGAGGTACCTTAGATGAGCAATACGCCATCACCACCGCAGGAAAGGAGCAGGAACAGAGAAGCGCAGGGATGGCAAAAAAATTAGAGCCGCGCTTACAGGAGGTGTCGGAGTAGTCCGAAAATGTTTTAGCATGGGACCGAGCCAGTATGCTGCGGAAACGAGGAGATAGAGTTCTGTCGCACTTGTCACCTCAATAATATGAACTGTGCTAGGCAGCTACACCATATACGTGTTTCGGATATTGACTCCTTGTTAGTCTTGTAACGAGTACCTAACTTTTCACGAAAATGGCCACATTCGAGTGAATTGCACGTCGATTTGTTTATCACTCGAGCGGATGGTAGCCTTGTGACTGTTGCCCTAGTTCTGTCACGCCAATCGCGCTCTCAGCCGTCTGGACTGAATGAGTGTGCAGTGCAAATGATTTCCCTGTTTACAACTCCCATAAACGACAACAACAGTCGTATTTTCGCGTTCTCTGACGACGACCTCGTGGGAGATTGCTGATGGTTGTAGAGTGGGGTCTTTATCAGGTTCTTATAGCAGTCGCTAGACATCATGTGTCTCATGTGTTGATACGCATTTGTCACTGGTGCTGCGAAACTTAGCGATCACGTGGTGGATAGAAATAGAGGGAAAAACTGAAAAGTGGCCCCTTGAAATTTTCACTGATTCAGATCAGTTTGCGTGGTGTGCCATTTTTGGCATGTATGAGATGCGTGGCATCGACAAATGCAGATATGTCGATTATGCGATGGTCTTCGAGTTGGGAATCATGCATGTGATGCATGTGCAATAGCAACCTAAGACATTGTCGAACAACGGTGCTTTGGAGATGCAAAGCGTAAGCAAATCCCTTAAAAGCGTAAGCGCAAAAACTGACGTTATTTTCGATTTCGGCGCTTCCGACGAGCGCGTGTGTCTACCCCTAACTACCATTCTATTGTATATGACTCGAGCCAGAAGGATGGCGAGCACGCATAATATTGTATATCACTTTTCAAACCGCGGCCGTAACGAGAGAAGATTGGAAGGCGCGCATATAGGGCGCGCGGTTGACCGTTGCAATCTGAGGTTGTCGTCGGGAAGGTGGCATCTGTGGGTTGGCTCGTGCGCGGACACTATTTTCTGGCACCTACCTTGTCGACCCTTATCCCCTTTGAGCACAAGTGCATCCCCGAGAGGCAAAATTCTTACCATCATGGAAGCAAAAAAGTTGATGCCGGTTGACGACTTCATATTACAATGGTGAGTTGTGGGAACGCTCGAGTGGAAGGACTAGCGAATGCGGTGGAAAGGAGCACCCCCCCTCAACTTGCAAGCCGATACTACGATGCCCACCCGGGTCGGGAGAAACACTTCCGTGGAACATGTGACCAACCAACGACGAGGGTATGCTGCATGAGGTCCTCTCCCGAGGTGATACGGATACGTCGGCAAAGTCTTATTGGTGGGAGCAAAATGAAGCTCAACTATAAAGCTCAACTATGTTCGCGCGCCTAAGGACAAGAACATGCACTTCAATGACATGACCGTGCGGTCGGAGCTGCAGCTTGTCAACAACATGGAGGAGTTGCATAGGCAATATTTATTTTGCCTCGCCCTAGACATAGTCACAATGCCCTTTTGTTTTACGTGATGTAGTTGTCTATATGGTAGCCCTCATGGATTCAATGAAGCATGCTTTGTCTCTTTGGTATTGCGCTCCATCCCTCACGCGTTGGTGCGCTCCTCGTTCTACTTAGGAAAGTGAAAAGCAACCGGGAGGTAATAGGTCGTAGTATTTAAACCAAATATAAGAAATGACACAATAATAATGTCCTAATGATAAGTATCTTGCACCGATATACTTACCGTGTGCCAAGCAAATGAACTACAAAAGTGTGGCATGCATGTGTACTAAACATGATGCTGACATGGTGCGTTTATGTATGGGATGGCATCACGAGCTCCGGCTAAAATATGGGATTGTCGAAGTTGGTTTTCGGTTGCTTCATGTAGCGCCTTTTGTGGCGGTTAGCCTTTGAAAGCTAAACGCTAGCACAAATCTGTTCTTGTCTGCCTAGTTCTGTCGTTGCAAGATGGCAAAAAGATGTTTGTCGAGAGGCAATGGTGAAAGATGTTTCACTGCTGTACTTAAGCAGTAGATGTTGTAAGTGAACAAAGGAATTGTTAAATGGTTCTGTCACCTCCCTCTACTGCACTGGGCTTAAATAGGTTTCTGCCCAGATTACTTACGCCTGCAAGCTACGCTTACGTGTTAGGCGTTAGGGCTGTTCAACCGTCGTCATCTGCTTCGAGACGTGGCCTGCCTAGCATTGGGTTTCACGACGCGGCTCCTTCTGCATCGAAGAGCTCGTTCTGGCGCGTCATCTGGCTAGTTAGATTAATTATGCATATATGTACGTACCGGGAGGTACTGGTCGTACTGTAGCATCATCACCCTTACAATATTGCAGTAGCGACGTACCCACGAGTATACGTCCGTCTTGTGGAAAAGCACGAATTGGAATCCGTAACGAGTACCAATACAATGTCATGCAATGTACTGTTGCATGACTGTACTCGTCACACTCGTACCCTCCCCCTCTTGACAGATTAATGAGGCCGCCGCGAGGCAGACCTCCGTGGTTCTTGGCTCCTTTATTGAAGCAGTTACTGGGACTCAGGAATGCGCGCTGGGTGAGCATGCATGAAGTCGATGTACGCCTGAATCTTGGCAAACTTGTGCCATTGGGGCGTCTCCAAGAATTCTTGTAACGCGATTGTTCGGTGCACTTCGTTCAACCGGTGCCACACAGGTGGAATGTCGTCATCACTGAAGTGCGTCATGAAGAGCAGATATTTGCCTCGCCGTCCAGGTAGCGATTTGATGCACACAGCAGAGATGTGCGAGACGTCACACTCCTCGTCGTCTCCTTCAGGTATAGTCACCGGGACAGCAGGTCGCAGTGGAGCAGTAGCGCAGGGTCGTAAGTTGTTAACATGGAACACATGATGTAAGCGGACTGTCGCTAGTAGTTTCAATCTGTAACTGTGTTTCCCAATCTGCTCCTCCACTGAAAAAAGGCCGAGCTGTTTGTCTCTGAGTTTCCGGTTCGGTTGTCCTCGGAGAAAAAGGTTTGTTGTGACGACCGACACCTTATCTCCTTTAGCGAAGTGTGGCGCTGAAGACGGTTCTGTGCGCGCCTGCATCTCGTCCTTGTGTAGCTGTAACACCGAGCGTACAAGGGTGTGTACTTCCTTTAACAATCTCAACCGTTCTAGTGCGTCTTGCGAAACTGGAATCGATGGTCGCATGTTGAAGAGCAGGTCAGGAGGCTCCTCATGAGAGAACCCAAAGTTAGTCTCAAACGGTGTGTGCTCAATTCCGAGTGCACGCGAAGCGTTGTACGCGAATTCCACTTGCGGTAGTAGTGTCGTCCAATCAGAGCCGTCATAGCAACATAAGCAACGAAGAAGCTGCTGAAACGTGTTGTTCACTCGCTTTGTCAACCCGTCTGTTTTTAGATGTCAACATGAAGACATGTTCAGACGCGTTCCAAGGCGTCTCCAAAGTGTCTCCCAAAAGGCAGTGACGAATTTTGGGTCGCGGTCGCTGATTAGCACTCGGGGCAGTCCATGTAAACGGTAGACTCCCTGTAAAAACAAAGTTGCAGTTTCTTCGGCAGTAATCGACTCTGTATATGCCAGAAAATGGGCCATTCGAGTTAGATGGTCTACTACAATCAGCACACGGTTAAAGCCATTGCTCTCAGGCAAGTGTGTCAGGTAGTCAAGACCAACTGTGTGCCACGGTCTGGGTGGAACAGGCAGTGGGTAAAGAGTCGCAGCCATCTGCGGTCGAATCTTCGCTCGTCGACACACGACGCAGCGTTCACAGAAATCTTTCACGTCTTGGTGGATTCGTTTCCACCAGAATCTGTCGAGTGCTTTAGCAAGAGTGCTAGCAACTCCTATGTGACCAGCTGACGAACTTTCGTGCAACTCTGTGATCAATCTCAGTCGGAGCTCAGAGTTCTGTGGTATACAGAGGCGATCGAGGCGCCAAAAGTATCCGTCTCTAGCTTCTATCCGGCTGTCTTTCGTCCACCCACCCTCGTCCCCATAGAACGAGTCTTGGGAGAACCCCTCGCGAATGAGATCAGCGAACTCATGGCTCAGCTGTAGCGCGTCAAGAGTCAGTAAATTTAACTGTGCGTCTTCAAACAGCAGCTGGGACTTCCGTCGTAATTCTCGATCTGACGGAACCTCGCCATCCCAAAATAAGGGTACTATGGCATGAGGTACGAAGTCTGGTCGCCGGCTTAACGGGTCAACTTCGTTTAGAGCTCCCTTGCGATATGCAAGTGTCATCGAGCCCACAAACGGTTGCAAATCCCGCGGGTATCTTGCTTGCCGCTTGTTAAGCCTGTTGTTCGGTTGCCTGAGCATATGTCGCAGTGTGTCGTGGTCTGTTACGACAAGGAACTTAGAGCATCCTTCAAGATAGCACCTCCAATGCTTGACAGCTTCGCATACGGCCAAAGCGTCTAAGTCGTACGCAGAGTAAGTGTTACCACGCTCACATGGATTCAGCTTACGCGCCTAATAAGAGACTGGTTGAAGACCTCCTCCTTGTTCTTGCAACACGACTGCTGCAATCCCCACTGCATCTGTAGCTACGGTGAACGTCGCGTCCGAGCCGACCTCCGGAAGGATCAGGCATGGCGCGAAAATGAGCCGTAACTTGAGAGTCTCGAAGGCTTCCAACAAGGCAGGCGTCAGCGTAACATTCTGTGGCTGGGACCTCCGCAGTAAGTCCGTCAATGGAGCCGTAAGGTCGCTAAATGGTGTATGAATTTGGCGTAGAAGTTGCAGAATTGTACGAAACTGCGAACCTCCTTCTGCGTCTTGGGCACTGGCCAGTCTGCAACGGCCTCGACTTTCTTTGTGGAAACCGAAATTTTACCGGCTGACACAATGTAGCCCAGGTACTCCATCTCTTGCAGTCCGAAGAAGCATTTCTTAAAGCGTAATTTCAGCCCTTCCGCCTTGAACCGCTGTAGCACAATTCGCATGTGCTCCAGGTGCTCTTCCAGTGTTCGACTGTAAATACAAACGTCATCGAGGTAGACTGTCACGAACTTGTGTAAAAGTCGCGAAGAATGTCGTTCATCATCCTCTGAAATGTAGCCGGCGCATTGCACATGCCAAACGGCATGGCGACCCATTCCATTAAGCCATCAGGGGTCTAAAAAGCCGTCTTGTGAACGTCCTGATCACGCACTCGAACTTGCCAGAATCCAGAGGCGAGGTCGAGGTGTGTGTAAAAATTTGCGTCCTTAAGTTCGTCCATAGTATCATCCACACGCGGAAGTGGGTAAGCATCTTTACGCGTAACCTCGTTAAGGCCACGGTAGTCAATGCACAGACGTAGTGAGCCATCAGCTTTCCGCACAAAAAGAATTCGCGAGCCGAACTCACTCTAGTTGGGACGGACCAGACAAGCCTCGACTGCGTCTTTGAGCTGTCGATTTAATTCAGCGCGCTCTGCAGATGACAATCTGTTCAGACGTTGACGTCGCATCGGGCCAATTGTTTCAATGGGATGATCCCACTGTCGGCGTAAATGTGGAGAGTCGACAGGTTGCAGTAACTCCGGGAAGTCATCGAAGAGTAACGACCGGAAGTTGGCACGTTGTTCTGCAGTTAGCTCCTCTCCAGTGTGAAAGTCTGTCGGTTGTTCAGCGGCTTACGTAAGTTCAATGACGTAAAAATCAGCATGACGTCCCCAGCTGCGGCGCGTCTTGCGCATGAGTTTCTGAACTTTCGTAGACGACAGCAGTAGACACTCATGGCGTCGTTCCTCGAGCGTAGTCGCCACAGTTGTGCCGTCCATTAGTGTTAAAACCTTGGTTGTACCAAACTGTAAAGAGGCATGTTCGTCATCAAGCCATGGTAAACTCAGGATTAAATCAGCTGTGCGTAAATCACGTAAGACGTAAAAAGTCCGGTGAAATTCGTATCGAGCCAGCTCAAAAGTGACATCGCAGACTGTCGTAGAAGTCACTCGTTGTCCGTTGGCGAGTCGAACTGGGGTCTTAGTCGTAGACTTTCGAGTCCGTAAAGCAAAGCGTCGTACAAAGTCCTCTGACACAAAATCAAGTGTCGCAGCGCAGTCCACTAATCCAGAAATTTGGTGTCCGCCATCAAAAGTTTTCACAGCTAGCTCAGATCGAATTAACGGTCGAGCTTCCGTGAGGTCAATCAATAGGGCTGTAGCTGGCGAAGAAAATTGCTGCAGCGTAGCGATGGACGCTTCCGCGTCGTCTGAAGGTACAAGTACCAAGTCTGGTTGATCAGATGTTGTAGGTGATGTTGAGTCGTTAAACGCACAATCTGCGTCGACTAACCACAGTTGTACATGCCAAGGAGCTGGAGCAACCACCTCATGTTGCGCTGGGTTCTCCAGTGACTGACGAGTAAAAAGCTGTGTCCTCGCTGGGAATTCTTGGTAGAGTTTCCAGTTCTTAGTCACTTGAGTAAATTTCGCCCATTTCGGTAGTACAAATACAGCCATCGTAGATGTCGGAGATGTTCGTCGACAATCCTCAAAATGCTGTGCAATCTGCTCAACTAACTCCCAGGGTGGGTTAATAAACACCCGTTCTCTTGTCAAATCTCTCTATAGAATCGAGTCACTCGGCGAACAGTGAGGTAAGTCACCGTGCGAGTTTAGACCTTCATCATCAGCACATCCCTCCAATGTGAAGTCGAATCGTGCATGCAGAGGGTCAAAGACTGAGTCAACCAGTTTCCGATCAATTGAACGTCTGGTTACATGTTTACGACTATGTCTATGCTTAGTCTGACGACGACGACCTGCTACTAATGTTGCAGGAGTCGCGACTGTAGTCGATGGAGATGCCGAAGGTGTTTCGACGACCTCTGTCGCTAACAATATCTCAAAACGAACAGTAGATGTAGCCGGCTGCTCCAGCTCGCTAGTAGAACAGCCTTGCCACCATCATTGCTTCTTAGGTTCCATCGGTGCCTTGCCCTTTCACTCCGGGCATTGGAATAGTCGGTGTCCCTTCTTGTGGCACTTGAAGCAGAGTCCCTCATCCATGTGACGCTTGCGCTCCTCAAGTGTCATCGCTTTTGCGAGTGTGTTGAAATCATCACGGCCACATGTTTGACCACGTCCACCATTGTTTCCTCCACCACGTCCACGTCCGCGGCCACGACCACGGCCCCCTCTATTACGCTTCCTGATCTTAGAGGCTTCGTCGAGAGGGTCCTCAAGATTGCGCTTGCGTGTAGGCTGGGCAAATGGGCCAGGAGAAGACCTCGTATTGCCGAGTTCCGGCGAATCTGTAACGACGTCGTTCAAAAAGTTTTGCATCTCCACCAAAGTAATTTGGTACCCCTTCTGAGCTCGGTGTGACTTCGCGTGGTTCTTCAACGCAGAATTCGCTAAGCCGTTAATGAAGCGCACACACTGAACATCAGTTGTCAGGTGCTGGCGAGACCGACGTAAGTAGTCGTTGTACTGCTTAGTGTAGAGCGCGTAACTCATCGTGCTGCTCTGCGTAAAGCTGAGCAAAGCGTTAATTGCGTCGTCCTTGATGTTCGGAAGAAACGTTGTGTTGCGTAACTCCGTAACAAGCTCGTTGTACGTAGCTGGAATTGGAGGCTGAGTTTTCCGGTTCAGCCACCACCCATTCAGATGTCCAGCGAATTGTGAAATAACCCATATAACTGAGTCGTACGAATCAGGCATAATCCCAAGCATGAGAAAACGCTGAGGATGAGCTTCAAGCCAATCCTCCAGCTCATTAGCCACACGGCCACTCTGTAGCGGTGAATTGATTGCAGCCTTACGCTGGGTCTCCGTGAGGGTGACAGGAAGTCCAACCAAGTTGTGGGTAGGCATCGGCATTCCCACTCGTAAATTTGTAGGTCCCTCACCAGTCAGTCGGTTGATGTGTCCGCGAATCAGCAGCCAGACATGACCAAAGTCGACCGTCGTAAACCGGGAGTGCATGTGGAACTGTCTCGGCATAGACGTGTCGTCTTGCAGGACTGGAACGTGTTGATAGACCGCTCGGCGAAATAGCTCCCACTGAGTCACGTAACCAAAGTAAAGTAACTCACTCTTGTGCTTCTCAGCACGAAGTAACCCCTTCTGAGCGGGCGTAAGTGCCAGACCGTCAATGTTGATTGTTTCCGGGACGACGTAAGTACCATCCGGATTAACTGTCGACTGTGCTAAAACAGCCTGCTCAACATGAGCAGGTGTGCGTAAGTTGTTCGTAGTAAACAGGACAAGAATAAAAGCCAAATACACGTAGACAAGCTGTCGTCCTTGAGGTAGCGTAACGTGGACATGTTCATCACTCAAGAACGTTAAATCCTCCGGTGTCAAAACAAGACCGGTCTCCTCGTGTAACTCACGAACTGCAGTGTCGACATGCTCTTCGTTATGTAAGACAGGGCCTGCTGGGACCAAGTTTTACCAGAACGAGGCTCACGTTGTAATATCAGTTTCAAGTCCGACGGTTTAGTTCCTCCAACGTGAATTACCAACACCACGTAATGTCCGGGTCCTATAGAAGCCATCTCAACTCAATCAAGCAACGTCGAGCGAATAAATGAGCAACGAAAGCGTGCGTCGACCAGAGAGCTCCGAAACCAGTGTGGCGGTTAGCCTCTGAAAGCTAAACGCTAGCACAAATCTGTTCTTGTCTGCCTAGTTCTGTCGTTGCAAGATGGCAAAACGATGTCGAGAGGCAATGGTGAAAGATGTTTCATTGTTGTACTTAAGCAGTAGATGTTGTAAGTGAGCAAAGGAATTGTTAAATGGTTCTGTCACCTCCCTCTACTGCACTGGGCTTAAATAGGTTCCTGTCCAGATTACTTACGCATGCAAGCTACGCTTACGTGTCAGGCGTTTAGGCTGTTCAACCGTCGTCATGTGCTTCGAGACGTGGCCTGCCTAGCATTGGGTTTCACGACGCATCGAAGAGCTCGTTCTGGCGCGTCATCTGGCTAGTTAGATTAATTATGCATATCTGTTCGTACCGGGAGGTACTGGTCGTACTGTAGCATCATCACCCTTACAATATTGCATCAGCGACGTACCCACGAGTATACGTCCGTCCTGTGAAAAAGCACGAATTGGAATCCGTAACGAGTACCAATACAATGTCATGCAATGTACTGTTGCAGGACTGTACTCGTCACACTCGTACCCTCCCCCTCTTGACAGATTAATGAGGCCGCCGCGAGGCAGACCTCCGTGGTTCTTGGCTCCTTTATTGAAGCAGTTACTGGGACTCAGGAATGCGCGCTGGGTGAGCATGCATGAAGTCGATGTACGCCTGAATCTTGGCAAACTTGTGCCATTGGGGCGTCTCCAAGAATTCTTGTAACGCGATTGTTCGGTGCCCCTCGTTCAACCGGTGCCACACAGGTGGAATGTCGTCATCACTGAAGTGCGTCATGAAGAGCAGATATTTGCCTCGTCGTCGAGGTAGCGATTTGATGCACACAACATAGATGTGCGAGACGTCACACTCCTCGTCGTCTCCTTCAGGTATAGTCACCGGGACAGCAGGTCGTAGTGGAGCAGTAGCGCAGGGTCGTAAGTTGTTAACATGGAACACATGATGTAAGCGGACTGTCGCTAGTAGTTTCGATCTGTAACTTTGTTTTCCAATCTGCTCCTCCACTGAAAAAGGGCCGAGCTGTCTGTCTCTGAGTTTCCGGTTCGGTTGTCCTCGGTGTTGCGAAGTGTGGCGATGTAGACGGTTCTGTGCGCGCCTGCATCTCGTCCTTGTGTAGCTGTAACACTGAGCGTACCAGGGTGTCTACTTCCTGTAACAATCTCAACCGTTCTGTTGCGTCTTGCGAAACTGGAATCGATGGTCGCATGCTGAAGAGCAGGTCAGGAGGCTCCTCATGAGAGAACCCAAAGTTAGCCTCAAACGGTGTGTGCTCAATTCCGAGTGCACGCGAAGCGTTGTACCGAATTCCACTTGCGCTACCAATATGGGGGTGGAGGAGATGAGGCGGAAGCCGTCGTCGAGATGTAACTGGATGTCCCATTCCGTGAGGTGTTCCGGGGCCCATTCTACCATGTACTGTGTTTGGCCGTATTTTGTGTCTTTGTGTTTGGAAATGATGCGCGTAACGTCGCAGGGGGGGTAGTGGTGGTCGGAGGGGGTAAGGTATTCTGTGTCTAAGTGTGTGGTGTGTGCGGTGGGGGTGGGGTGAGTGGTGCGTGAGGTGTTGATGCCGGATGAGAGGGTGGGGGTGAGCGAGGGAGGTGTGGGGAGAGGAGGGGAATCCATGAGGGGTGTATAGGGGTAGGGGGGTGCTTGTTTGGTGGTGAGGCTTGTGATGGGGAGGCGGTTGTGGATGGTGTCTAGGGGTTCGGTGAGGACTGCGGCGCGGAGGCGGATGGGGACTGAGAGCGGGGTGGTGGACCCCGTGAGTGCGGTGACGGATTTGCATGATTTGAGGATAAAGGAGGATGAGGTGGCTTTGAGGAGGACCTGTGGCCACGTGGTGATATTATTTTTCCAAAGGGGGGTGAGGCGGGGGAGGAGGGAGGCGTGAGTTTTGCGGGGAGAGAAATCGCAGTAGATTGCTTATGTGTGTGGGGTCGGTGATGTGGGTGGCTTTGTCGTGGAGGGAGGCGAGGAGGGTGTTGTCTTGGGTGATGAAATGGGCGCGGAGTGTGGTGGCGATAGGATTGGTGAGGGAGAGTGGAGGGATGTTGTGGAATAGGGTGCCCGCATCGCGCTGAGCTCCGACTAAGCATTTGAGTGTGGGTGGGGTGTAACAGGTTGACATGATGGATTCCGAGGGCCAGTGGGAGTACTTGGTGGATAGGTTGCGGATGTGTGCACGGGCCATGTGGCCTCTATAGCCCGAGTTGTTCATGTTTTTTTGTAGGTGGCACATTGTAAGTTGTGCGGCGTGGGCTTTGAGGGAGGGGGGGCCGTAGCCGAGGTCGGGGCGAGGGCGGTGGAGAGCGGTTTGGGGAAGGTTACGTACCGAGGAGACGGCGGAGCGGAGTGCGCGGCAGATTTGTCCTTCGAGAGTGTCGAGTTGGGAGTCGGTGAAGAGGCCGAGCTGGAGGGTGAAGTGTTTTCCGATGAGGAGTCCCCGGATGACCCTGATTCTGCGGGACTGAGTTAGTGGGGAGGTGGATAAGGTGGAGATGAGGGATGCAGTGGTACGTTTTTGTTCGTGCTAGTGTTTGGGGAAGGTGAGGGAGGTGTTCAACTCTACCCACAGGACGCGGTAGGTGTCCATGGGCCAATGTAGGGAATGGGGGCCGGGTTGGAGTTGAGGGTGATGAATTGAGTTTCCAGGCGGGATACGAGGAGGGTAGTGTTGGCGAGAGTGAGGGCGTTACTTGTGCGCCAGAGGGCGCCGGAGATGCAGCATTTGCGGATGTTGGAGGTCACGCCCGCGTAGGCGCTGAAGAGGGAGAGTTTCCTGAGCTGGATGGTCATGTTGGGGGTCGAGCCCGTGGCGAGGCTGAGGTCGTCAGCGAAGCCGTGTCCTGGGTATGGGGCTGTGGGCTCGGTGGGGTCTACGTTAGTTGCGGGGGGGCCTGGGCGGTAGCCCCGGCTTCCCACCGTGAGCCATCGAAGGAAGGGTTCAAGAAAGAGGGAGAATAGAAAGGGGGAGAGGGTGTCGCCCTGGAGGGTTCCGCGATTAATGTCGATGGAGGGGGTGGGGCCATGTGGTGTAATATAATATGTAGTTGAGACCCCGTAGAGGTGTTCGCATGTGTCGACAAAGGTGGGGGGCATACCGAGTTGACGCATGTGTTTGAACATGATGCGGTGGTCGGCGGCGTTGAAGGCGCCTTTGAAATCAACGTACATGACGTAGATGTCTTTGTTGTGGAGTTTCGCGTCCTCCATCGTCATGATGAGGGAGGAGAGGGCGCCGTGGATGCTGCGGTGTTGTCGGAATCCGTCTTGTTGGTCGCTGAGGATGCCGTGGGCTTCGGCGTACTTTGAGCTTGCATCTTTGATTAGTGTTGTCCAAAGTTAAAGGAGGTTATTCATGAGGGTGATGGGGCGGTAGTTGTCGAGAAGGGTGGGGTCGCCTTTTTTGTGTAGCAGGCACGTTGTGCTCTAACACCATTCAGGGGGGGTTTAGGACTTGTGAGCGAGGAGGGAGAGGAGAGAGAAGAGGGCGGAGCGGGTCGCCGGTGGTAGAAATTTGATTATTTCATTGGGGATACCGTCGGGTCCGGGGGCTTTGCCAGTGCCTAAGGAGTTGAGGGTTTTATCGAAGGTGTCACGGGTAATCATGTCGCCGAGGGTGGGAGAGGGGTCTCCGCGGGGTTCGATTATAAAGTTGTCGGGGTTGTCGGGGAGTTCCCACGGGGGGGGTGGGTAGTTCGTGCGGGGTGGCGCGGCCGAGTTCGGTGGCGAATTGAGAGTGGACCGCGTCGATGACGGCGGAGGGAGAGGATGTAGTACTTTTATCGGGTTTGGTAATGCGGTGGAGGGTTGAGGCGGCGCTAGCGGGGGGTAGGAGGCCGCTTTTAATTTTCAGGCGGCGGTGGGTGAATTTGGGGCATGTGTCGTAGGCCGTATCGGCTCGGATTTTTATTGTCTTTAGCTTATCTGTGGTGGTGGCGTAAAGGAGCTGGCGTATGCGTGCTTGGCATTGTTGTTTGATGGCGTCAGGGGAGAGATATTCAGTCGTGTGTAAGAGGGCTTGGGCGAGGGGGAGGGGGCCGCTGTTTTTGCTGCACCTGCGGAGTTTGAGTATTTTAGTACGTGTTCTATTTGCAAGCCAGGTGGGGTCAAGGGATGCTTGGGGTGGGCGGGGTTTTTTGGCTATGAGAAGAGGCCAAATTGTGGCTGCGTGGTCCATGTGTTGGGAGATGAGTGTAGTGAATTGTGAGGCGAGGGTGTCGAGGGTGTCGGGGGTGCCGAGGAGTGTGAGGTGTTGAGAATTTCTGCGTGGAGGGCGGCTGTTTTGGTGATGAGGTATGGTGTGCTAGTTTGATATGTTTGTATGTGGTCGGGAGTGAGGGGCAGTCGAAAGTTGAGGTTGCACGTCGTGTGGTGTGTGTGGGGGTGGGTATGGGGAGGGGGGGGATGTGCTATGAGGGAGAGAAAGTCGCAAACTCGGTCTCCAAGTTCTCGACCAGCCCGAATAAAAGAACCCGTGCATCGTGTTCTCCAGGATAACTGACGAGGCCCACTCTCGCTCGCCAACAACATTTATGTAAATGTAATTTTCTTAATAGCTACGCTGAAGCCTCTTGCTCGGCGTTGATGGATTTTGTGGTGAGCGGCCCGAACCCCACCGAACCGCCGCCGCCGCCGCGGCGTTGGCGCTTATCGCCCCAGATTGGCTCGACTGATCTCCGTTTGATGAAAGCGTTCGTTCCATCATTACATGCATTATACCCTTACCTCCATACTCTTCACTCATCTTGTCATTGCCATTATGCACTCGCAACTGCAAGAACTCGCAAGTGACAATATATTTGGCGGTAAACCCCGACGATGTACCACAAGGCATATGTAAATAAAACCCTACACAATCCACCTCATGAAGTTACTCAAGCCCAGGGACCGACTCAATCGACAATTGCTTGACGCATGAAACGACACATGGGGAGGCGCGCAAGACAAGAAGCTAAAGTAAGGAAAGTGTTGCATTGTGCGTGTGCGACGGGTAAATATGTCGAGGGGGGTTGCATTCGTACATCGGCGTACAAAAACTCGCGCGTGATTACGGAGATTTAGTACGCTTTCTTGCAAGTTAATCGTACAAAAGCGGACAATTGCACGCAGACCGCAGTTTCGTGCTGCCGATAAACTAGTTGAAAACAATGGACGGATCAATTGAGGAATATCATTTAAATATATAGAAAATATATATATCTCTATCTCTCTCTCTCTCTCTCTCTCTCTCTCTCAATCTCGCTCTTTTTCTCTCTCTCTCTCTCCCTTTTTCTCTCTCGCTCCCTTTCTCCCCCTCTCTTTCTTATTCTCTCTCTCTCTCTCTCTCTCTCTCTCTTTCTCTCCCTCTCTCTCTCTCGCTCTCTCTCTCTCTCTCTCGCTCAATTTCTCGCTCTCTCTCTCTCTCTCTATTCCTCTTTCTCTCTCTCTGTCTATCTCTCTCTCTCTCCCTCTCTTTTACAGTCTCTCTCTCTGTCTTTGTCTCTCCCTCCCTTTATCTCCCTCCCTTTCTCTCCCCTTACCTCTCCCTCCCTCTTTTTTTTTTGCTTTTCTCGCGTATCTACCTCTTCCTCTTCTCTTCTTTCCCCCCGCCTTTTAGCATTCTCCTTCATCTATTTCTCTCATCTTCTACCGTCCCTCCTCCATCTCTATGCCGGTCTATATCTTCATGCCCTCTCTACCTCCCCCACCCCCCCTTCCTCTCTCTCTCCCTT
>JAPMLY010002169.1:15602-42891 GCA_026401115.1 Tetraselmis chui | reverse complement strand
TGTAAGCCGACAGTGGGATCATCCCATTGAAACAATTGGCCCAATGCGACGCCAACGTTGAACAGATTGTCACCCGCAGAGCGCGCTGAGCTTAATCGACAGCTCAAAGACGCAGTGGAAGCTGGTTTGATACGCCCCAGCTACAGTGAGTTCGGCTCGCCAATTCTTTTTGTGCGAAAAGCTGATGGCTCGCTACGTCTGTGCATTGACTACCGTGGTCTTAACGAGGTTACGCGTAAAGATGCTTACCCGCTACCGCGTGTGGACGACACTCTGGACGAACTTAAGGACGCGAATTTTTACACACACCTCGACCTCGCTTCTGGATTCTGGCAAGTTCGAGTGCGTGATCAGGACGTTCACAAGACGGCTTTTCAGACCCCTGATGGCTTAATGGAATGGGTCGCCATGCCGTTTGGGCTGTGCAACGCACCAGCTACATTTCAGAGGATGATGAACGACATTCTTCGCGACTTTTTACATAAGTTCGTGACAGTCTACCTGGATGACGTCTGTATCTACAGTCGAACTCTGGAAGAGCACCTGGAGCACCTACGTCTAGTGCTACAGCGATTCAAGGAGGAAGGGCTGAAATTACGCCTTAAGAAATGCTTCTTCGGATTGCAAGAAATGGAGTATCTGGGCTACACTGTGTCAGCCGGGAAAATTTCGGTTTCCACAAAGAAAGTCGAGGCCGTTGCAGACTGGCCAGTGCCCAAGACGCAGAAGGAGGTTCGCAGTTTCGTACAGTTCTGCAACTTCTATGCGAGATTTATACACCATTTTAGCGACCTTACGGCTCCATTGACGGACTTACTGCGGAAGTCCCAGCCACAGAAGGTTACGCTGACGCCTGCCTGTTTGGAAGCCTTCGAGACTCTCAAGTTACGGCTCATTTCCGCGCCATGCCTGATCCTTCCGGAGGTCGGCTCGGACGCGACGTTCACCGTGGCTACAGATGCATCAACAGTGGGGATTGCAGCAGTCCTGTTGCAAGACCAAGGAGGCGGTCTTCAACCAGTCTCTTACTGGGCGCGTAAGCTGAATCCAGCTGAGCGTGGTAACACTTACTCTGCGTACGACTTAGAAGCTTTGGCCGTATGCGAAGCTGTCAAGCATTGGAGGTGCTATCTTGAAGGCTGTTCTAAGTTCCTTGTCGTAACAGACCACGACACACTGCGACATCTGCTCAGGCAACCGAACAACAGGCTGAACAAGCGGCAAGCAAGATACCTGCGGGATTTGCAACCGTTTGTGGGCTCGATGACACTTGCATATCGCAAGGGAGCTCTGAACGAAGCCGACCCGTTAAGCCGGCGTCCAGACTTCGTACCTCAGGCCACAGTACCCTTATTTTGGGATGGCGAGGTTCCGTCAGATCGAGAATTACGACGGAAGTCCCAGCTGCTGTTTGAAGACGCACAGTTAAATTCACTGACTGTTGAAGCGTTGCAGCTGAGCCCTGAGTTCGCTGATCTCATTCGCGAGGGGTTCTCACAAGATTCGTTTTATGGGGACGATGGTGAGTGGACAAGAGACAGCCGGATAGAAGCCAGAGACGGGTACTTTTGGCGTCTCAATCGCCTCTGTATTCCACAGAACTCTGAGCTCCGACTGAGATTGATCACAGAGCTGCACGAAAGTTCGTCAGCTGGTCACAGAGGAGTTGCTAGCACTCTTGCTAAAGCACTCGACAGATTCTGGTGGAAACGAATCCGCCAAGACGTGAAAGATTTTTGTGAACGCTGCGTCGTGTGCCGACGAGCGAAGATTCGACCGCAGATGGCTGCGACTCTTTACCCATTGCCTGTTCCACCCAGACCGTGGCACACAGTTGGTCTTGACTACCTGACACACTTGCCTGAGAGCAACGGCTTTAACAGTGTGCTGATTGTGGTAGACCATCTAACTCGAATGGCCCATTTTCTGCCATGTACAGAGTCGATTACTGCCGAAGAAACTGCCACTTTGTTTTTACAGGGAGTCTACCGCTTACATGGACTTCCCCGTGTGCTAATCAGCGACCGCGACCCAAAATTTGTCAGCGCTTTCTGGCAGACACTCTGGAGACGCCTTGGAACGCGTCTGAACATGTCTTCCAGCCGACACCCAGAAACAGACGGATTGACAGAGCGCGTGAACAGCACGTTTCAGCAGCTTCTTCGTTGCTTCTGTTGCTATGATGGCTCTGACTGGTCGACACTTTTACCGCAAGTGGAGTTTGCGTACAACGCTTCGCGTGCACTCGGAATTGAGCACACACCGTTCGAGGCTAACTTTGGTTTTTCTCCTGAGGAGCCTCCTGACCTGCTCTTCAGCATGCGACCGTCGATTCCAATTTCGCAAGACGCAACAGAACGGTTAAGATTGTTACAGGAAGTGCACAACCTGGTACGCTCTGTGTTACAGCTACATAAGGACGAGATGCAAGCGCGCACAGAACCGTCTACATCGCCACACTTCGCTAAGGGAGACAAGGTGTCAGTCGTCACAGCAAATCTTTTTCTGCGAGGACAACCGAACAGGAAACTCAGAGACAGACAGCTCGGCCCTTTTTCAGTGGAGGAGCAGATTGGAAAACACAGTTACAGATTGAAACTACCAGCGACAGTACGCTTACATCCTGTGTTCCATGTTAACAACTTACGACCCTGCTCTACCGCTCCGCTACGACCAGCTGTCCCAGTAACTGTACCTGAAGGAGACGATGAGGAGTTTGACGTGTCGCACATCTCTGCTGTGTGCATCAAGTCGCTACCTGGGCGACGAGGCAAATATTTGCTCTTCATGACGCACTTCAGTGATGACGACATTCCACCTGTCTGGCACCGTTTGAACGAGGTGCATCGAACAATTGCGTTACAAGAATTCTTGGAGACGCCCCAATGGCGCAAGTTCGCCAAGACTCAGGCGTACATTGACTTCATGCACGCTTTCCCAGCGCGCATTCCTGAGTCCCAGTAACTGCTTCAGTAAAGGAGCCAAGAACCACGGAGGTCTGCCTCGCGGCGGCCTCATTGATCTGTCAAGAGGGGGAGGGTACGAGTGTGACGAGTACAGTCCTGCAACAGTACATTGCAGGACATTGTACAGGTACTCGTTACGGATACCAAATCGTGCTTTTCCACAGGACGGACGTATACTCGTGGGTACGTCGCTACTGCAATATTGTAATGGTGCTGATGCTACAGTACGACCAGTACCTCCCGGTACGTACAGATATGCATAATTAATCTAACTAGCCAGATGACGCGCCAGAACGAGCTCTTCAATGCAGAAGGAGCCGCGTCGTGAAACCCAATGCTAGGCAGGCCGTGTCTCGAGGACGGATGACGACGGTTGAGCAGCACTAACGCCTGACACGTAAGCGAAGCTTGCAGGCGTAACTAGTCTGGGCTGAAACCTATTTAAGCCCAGTGCAGTAGAGGGAGGTGACAGAACCTTTTAACAATTCCTTTGTTCACTTACAACATCTACTGCCTAAGTACAGCAGTGAAACATCTCTCATCAATTGCCTCTCGACAACATCATTTGCCATCTTGTGACAACAGAACGTGACAGACTAGAACAGATTTGTGCTAGCGTTTAGCTTTCAGAGGCTAACCACCACACTTTCATCCATCGATTGGTAGACCCCTTGGTGTAAAACGTCCGTCAAGCATGTTGTTACTCTCCCGCAAATATCTGCCCCTTTGCCCATAGACGGTTCCCGCTACCATCAAGCCCCAAAGCCTGGCGAACTCTGCCGGGTTGACTTGCCTATAATTCGTCCTCTTAAGCATGCATCGTTTAGCTTCCGCAGGTCAGCGTGCATGTCCCCGGGGTAGAGCCGGAGCCATGGCTTCAATATGTCTACTCGTCCGTCCGTCATTGGTAAGCCTTCTTTCAGCCCAACATGCCCTCCCATTAAAGCGGCACTCACCGCAGTTGTATCATCAAGTGGGTCGTGCTCGGCAGCGTCACCATGTTGAAACACCATCCACGTCGCCATTATCCTTGGTTGACCTATTGTCACGGTGACGCCATGTACGGGTGGGACCCACGCGGCGTCCTCGATGCCTTGGGAGTCCTCGGTGGTGTCGTCGGGGAGAGCGGGGTCCCCTCGTCGTCGGACGAGTCGCCCTCCATATCGATGGCTTCGCTGTTGTTGGCGTGAATTTCTCCCACGTCGGTAGATGGCGATATGTCGGTGGAGCCGGAGTAAGCGGAGGTCCCCCACGACATAAAGTCGACAGGTAGTGTGGGTTCGCTAGTCGGCGTACCGGTAGTATCACTCACTACCGATCCTATAATAATTTGTACCAGTAATGCACTCTCCGTAAATGCACCGGGAATTTGCACCGTTGGCCGGAGGGTGAAAGGTCATTCGCATTGCAATGCGTTATGCGTTGTTGGTCTGTGTTGGTGCTGGGGTTAAACGGCATGCGTTGTCGGGTTCGACTTGGGCGCGAGCCGACTCGTGTTTCGGTGGCATACCATCTCAATTTATCACCAACAGACCATCACCGATAGACTTGCCGTTTGTCCCATAGGTTCGGTCACGTTATTGTCGTTGTGCACCATCTTTTAGGGGCTGAAGGGGGGCTCTACTGGTGGAGACACGCGCTCGAGTCGTTACGGTCTTCCTCATAGTGGTGGTGGGTCGCAAACATTCGATGTCGGTAAATCGCACATTTGAACCGCTACCGCAACACCCTTGGTTTTGAGTCAACAAAGTCAAGCACAGAACACCCTAAGGTACACGCTCCCAAATTTTGACAAAGTACTAACTATTCCTCGCCTGGGGCTGATCCATTTTTAACCTTACTTTGGTGTATGATTAGTCATACGAATGTAGTACTTATCATCCACATATCCCCGAGGCACTAGCGATGCATGTACGTAGCCCTGTATAACCCCGAAAAACCGTAACCATGCATACCCGCTTTTCGTGCCCTTTTCGCATTCTCACTCAAATGCTCGTACTTTTGGAAAATCCCTATTTTCCTACGCTCCGCCAGCGATCATCGCTATAACTACGCCCCTTTTGGTTACGGATTTTACGATCCTATAGCGAACATCGCTACAGTAACGGTATTCTTGGTGACGATTCTATAGCGACGTCGCTACAACTACGGTATGTTATAGCGACGTCGCTACAGAAAACCTGTATTCTTCTAGCGAAGTCGCTATAGAAACCTGTATTCTTATAGCGAAGTCGCTATAGAAAACCTGTATTCTTCTAGCGAAGTCGCTATAACAACCTGTATTCTTCTAGCGAAGTCGCTATAGAAACCTGTATTCTTCTAGCGAAGTCGCTATAACGAATTTTTCCCCCGCGTGACGTCGATGCCCGTACAAAATCCTGCCACGTCGACACGCGTTATCGGCCGACAGCTGCACCCCCCGCACGTGACCGTAAAATTCAACAAAAAAACCTACCGCCGACGGGCGTCCACCCCGTCACCCATGTCAACGCCTCGTGCGTCAGCACCTCGCGCGCGTGGCACACGCGCCTCACGCGTCAAATCGGTACGGACAAAATCCCGTACCATGGGATGCATTCAACCTTGCCTAGCCTAACCTAGCCTAGCCTAGCCCCACGACCGGCGGCGCCGCTCCCCACGACCCCCGGCGCAACCATCCAAGGCTCGAATGCGCCGGGACCCTCGACCGTGCCTAGCCTAGCCTAGCCTAGTTCGGCGCCGCGCCCCATGACCCCCGGCGCCGCTAGCCAAGGCACGACTGCGCCGGGACCCTCGACCGTGCCTAGCCTAGCCTAGCCTAGTTCGGCGCCGCTCCCCACGACCGGCGGCGCAACCATCGAGACCGTCGGTGCCTAAAATGGTACCCGGGTCCTACAAACGGCGCCGCCAAGGCTCGAATGCGCCGGAGCATGCGCCGCAGCATGCGCCGGCGACCGTCCGCACCCGGGTGTGTGCTAGTAGTACCTAGGTACTAGATGACGCGGGCGGGCATGCCTTGGCGCTCGGTCGGAGGCGTGCGTTGGCGCTCGGTCGAAGGCATGCGTTGGCGCTCGGTCGAAGGCATGCGTTGGCGCTCGGTCGAACGAGAGTCGGGACTAAAAGTACCCCGGTACTAGGTGACGCGGGCGGGCACCGTTCGAACGAGGGCACGCGCGCGGGGCGCACGTACGTCCGCGCGTCCATGCCGATATGTACCTAGGTACTAGTAGACGCGGGCGGCCACAGTTCGAACGAAGGCATGCGTTGGCGCTCGGTCGGACACCGACCGGTGTCCAAAGTGACGCGGGCCCCGTTCGCATGCGCGCGGGCGGACGTGGGCACGCGCGTCGGATGCTAAAAGTACCTAGGTACTAATAGACGCGGACGGGCACCAACGGAGAGAGAGAGATGCGCACTCGCCCGGACATGGTACCCGGGTACTAGGTGTCGCGGGCGGGCCCCGCCGGAGGGAGAGAGGCATGCGCCGGCGCTCAGTCGGACACCGACCGGTGCTCAATGTACTTAAAGCTAAGGCCGCCGGCGATGCCTTTTTTCGGCCCTACTTAAAGCCCAAGCCGCCGGCGATGCCTTTTGCCCTACCTAAAGCCCAAGCCGCCGGTGATGCCTTTTCCCGCCCCACCTAAAGGTCAAGCCTCCGGCGATGCTTTTCTTGGCCCTACCTAAAGCCCATGCCGCCGGCGATGCCTTTTTCCGCCCCCACCTAAAGCCCAAGCCGCCGGCGATGCCTCTTGCCCTACCTAGAGCCCAAGCCTCCGGCGATGCCTTTTTTCCGGTCGGTGCTAAATGTACCCAGGTACTACAAGACGAGGGCGGGCACCGTTCGAACGAGGGCACGCGCGCGGGGCGCACGTACGTCCGCGCGTCCATGCTGAAATGTACCTAGGTACTAGTAGACGCGGGCGGCCACCGTTCGAACGAGGGCATGCGCCGGCGCTCGGTCGGACACCGGTCGGTGTCCAAGTGACGCGGGCGGGCCCCGTCCGCACGCGCGCGGGGCGCACGTGAGCACGCGCGTCGGATGCTAAAAGTACCTAGGTACCAATAGACGCGGACGCGCACCAACGGAGAGAGAGGGAGATGCGCGCTCGCCCGGACATGGTACCCGGGTACTAGGTGCCGCGGGCGGGCCCCGCCGGAGGGAGAGAGGCACGCGCCGGCGCTCGGTCGGACACCAAGCCCAAGCCGCCGGCGATGCCTTTTCCCGCCCCACTTAAAGCCCAAGCCTCCGGAGATGCCTTTTGCCCTACCTAAAGCCCAAGCCGCCGGAGATGCCTTTTTTGGCCCTACCTAAAGGTCAAGCCGCCGGCGATGTCTTTTGCCCCACCTAAAGCCCAAGCCTCCGGCGATGCCTTTTTTCCGCCCCTACCTAAAGCCCAAGCCGCCGGCGATGCCTTTTGCTCCACTTAAAGCCCAAGCCGCCGGCGATGCCTTTTGCCCCACTTAAAGCCCAAGCCGCCGGCGATGCCTTTTGCCCTACTTAAAGTCCAAGCGGCCGGCGATGCCTTTTCTCGGCACTACCTAAGGCCCAAGCCTCCGGCGATGTCTTTTTTTCGACCCGAGCCGCCGGCGATGTCTTTTTTTCGACCCGAGCCGCCGGCGATGCCTCCGGTCGCACGCGCGTCGCTGTTGAAGCGACCATGCGCCGCAGCAAGCAAGGGTCGCGCGCGGGCGGACGTGCGCTCGCGCGTCGGTGCTAGAAGTACCTAGGTACTACTTGTTAACGCGGGCGGGCACCGTTCGAACGAAGCCATGCGCGGACGCTCGGCCGGACACCGGTCGGTGTCCAAAGTGACGCGGGCCCCGTTCGCATGCGCGCGGGCGGACGTGCGCCCCGCGCGCGGGACGCGCGTCGGTGCTAATAGTACCTAGGTACTAGTAGACTCGGGCGGACACCGCCGGAGGGTGAAGGCATGGGCCGGACGAATGCACGGGCCGGAGCTCGGCCGGACACCGGTCATAGTACCCGGGTACTATGTGCCGCGGGCGGGCCCCGCTCGCGTGCGCGCGGGCGGACGTGCGCCCCGCGCGTCGGTGCTAGTAGTACCCAGGTACTAGTAGACTCGGGAAGAGCACCGAGCGAAATCATAATTGTAAAAAATTAATTACATCGCGCCCTGGATGCGGGCGCAGTCGTCGCACACTATGTAGCCCGTGTTGTACCGCCTCAGCGCGCGCCCCTCCGCGGCCACGTCGCCGCAGATGGCGCAGAACGGGACGTCCCCGTGCTCGCGCAGCACGTCCGCGCGGTGCCGGATCGCGTGCATGGAGCGCCGTACCGCGTCCGCGGCCGTGCAACCCGCCACCGCCTCCATGCCCCGACTGCGCGGCAGCTGCGCCGCGAGCGGCGTGCACACCTCCTTGTGCAGCGGCCAGTGCGCCTTTTGGCACGCGGAGCTGCAGTACACGGCGGTGCGGCACGTCCGGCACGCCCGGCGCTCCGAGAACAGGCTGCCGCAGCCCGAGCACGCCAGCGCGGGCTCGCGCCGCCGCCCACGCGGGGCCGGTCCCTGCGCCCGTCCCGTCATCCCGGTGCGGTGCGGTCCAGCTTTCCGAGCCGGCGTTGGTCGCCCTTTAAGCCCTTTAAGCCCGCCCGCCCGCTGCAAAAAAAAAACACTGTCACCGCGCGCGCCCACTGCAACCTATACCGCATCCAGGAACGCGTAGCCCGCCGCGTTCCATTCACCCTCGGCCTCCAGGCCGCCTTCGTCGCTGTCGTAGACGAACTCCCCGGGCTCCCCGGGCGCCGCGGCGTCGCCGTGGTAGCCGATGAGGGAGGGGTAGGAGCGCAGTGATTCGAGTGTGGACGCGTATGCCGGGGCGTCGGGCCGGTAGAACAAGCCCACGAAATCCTCCGGCGCCATGGTCTCCGTCGCAGCGATGCCCCACAGGTACACCCACTCCGGCTGCAGCCGCGCGAGCGCCTTGCACAGCGGCGCGCACCGATGCCGGACGGCCACCTCCGCGAAAGCCTTCATAGGCGACCGCTCCGCATCCACAGCCTCCGTCACGAACTGCACCAGCGCCTCGTCCGCGGGCGCGTCCGGCGCCTTGGCGTGCCTCCTCACCTCCCGGTCGAAGTTGAGCTCCGGGCGCTCCACCGCGATGCCCTTCGTCGCGCGGCGCACCGCGTACGCCGTGACGGGGGGCAACTCGTAATTCAACACCCTCCCCATGAGCTCCAGCGCGTGGAATATCGGGTTAGTATCGGGGGTCTGCGTAGCTGCGTCCGTCATGCTGCTGTGCTGTGGGGCATATAACTCTCTGGGTGTACTCTGACGCGGGACTGCGCCGAGGGCGGGCCCTTCCGACAATCACTTTTTTGATTACAAGTCTATCTATCCACACCCATTTACACCTCGATGCTAGCCATAGGCGGCGGCGCGCCGAAGCCCTCCGCCGCCGGCGCGCCGAAGCCCTCCGCCGCCGGCGCGCCGAAGCCCTCCGCCGCCGGCGCGCCGAAGCCCTCCGCCGCCGGCGCGCCGAAGCCCTCCGCCGCCGGCGCGCCGAAGCCCTCCGCCGCCGCGCGCAGAAACTCCGCCCAGCCCGCCGGGTCCTCCAGCCCGTCCGGCCCCGCGATGGTCGCGTCCGCGTATGTCCCGCCCGCGTCGGACCAGCCCGCGACGGGCCCGCCCGCGTCGGGCCCGTCCGCGTATGTCCCGCCCGCGTCGGGCCCGCCCGCGTCGGGCCCGCCCGCGCGCGCGCGCCCGGTCTCCTCGGCTTCCGCCGCGGGGTCCCGAAACGCCGCGTCCGACCCCGCCGGGCGCCAGCGCCCGCGCGCGTCGAGCTCCACCGCGTCGCACTCGTCGCCGGCGACGGCCAGGCTCGCCAGCACCGCCGCGAAGTAGGGGTCGTACGAGAGCCGGGCCGCCGCGGAGGACAGGCCGGTGAAGGGGCACCGCCAGACGGCCGCCTGCGTGCCCCAGGCGAGCGCGGCGTCCAGGTCGAAGACGCGCGGCGAGTAGGAGCCCAGGTACCGCCCCGGCACGCGCGCGCGGCGCCGCGTGTACGGGCACACCAGGGACACGACGGCCACGCCGTCCTCGCGGCCGGCTGCCGCCGCCCAGGTGCCCGCGAGCCCGCCCGCGCGGTCCTGCGCCTCGCGCAGCGTCTCGTCGCACCCGACGCAGTCCGCGGGCTGCGCCGCCGCGACCAGCATGGCCACGACGGTCAGCCGCTCGGCGCGCTCGTCGCTGAGGGAGCAGCTGACGCGGATGTGGTTTTCGCCCGCGTGCACGACGTGCGCCGGCAGCTCGCGGGGCTCGTTGCGCGGCCTCCGCGCCCGGCCGGTGGTCCGCAGCCGCACGCTGTTGCAGGTCACCATCGCGCCCGTGGGCGCGGGCGCCAGCGCGTTCGGCGGGCCCCCGCCCTCCGTCACGGGCTCCAGGAACGCGACGCGGAGGTGCAGCCGGCCCGCGTCCAGGAGCCGCTTGTGCTCGGCGCACGCGTGGAAGCGGATGGGCCACGGCTCGCGCATCGGCATGGACGCCAGGCACACCAAGCGGACCGAGGGGTCGGCGTGCGCCACGCGGCACGCGGGGCAGCCCGCCATCGCGCCCACCGGCGGGAGCGCGTGCTCCGGCCGGCGCCGACCATCGCCGGGCGCGCACCAGGCGCAGCCGGAGCCCAACGACACGGGCGCGTGGAAGCCGCCCGACTGCTCCATGGCGAGGCGAGGCGACGCGAGGCGGGACGATGCGGGGCGAGTCTCCGCGGCGAGGTCAGGCGAGGCGAGGCGGGTTGGCTGTGAGGGCCGCGAGGCGGGTTGGCTGTGAGGGCCGCGAGGCGGGTTGGCTTGTGTCGCGAGCAGAGAGGCGACGTGGGGACAGTTGTGTCCGGCCCTGCCCCTTTTTGAAGGCGGGTGGGGGTGCGGGGGGCGTGGCCGCCGGCTGGGCGGACGTGGGCGGGCGGGGGAGATTGGCTTCAAGGTTTGATTACAATATTTATTGATGACCCCTTCTCACGCCCGCCCGCCCCGCTGCAGGGGTTCGGCCCTCTGCACGAGTGCGGCCCGCTGCAGGGGTTCGGCCCGCTGCACCTCGCGCTTGCGCGCCGTCGCCGCGATGATCCGCGCCTGCGTGCCCGCTACCAGCAGGTGGAAGGCGCCGTGCGCCGCCACCACCCAGGGGGTGAGGCTGCCCGCCACCGAGTACAGCGCGCCGGACGTCGCGTACGCCGCGCCGGCCGCCGTCGCCAGCAGCGCGGCTCCCGGGTCGTCCAGCGCGGAGGATATGCCCTGCACCGTGTACACGGCCAGACACGCGAGCGCGACCGCGCGGTCCGCGTGGTACCGCCAGCCCGCTTCCGAGAACGCGGCCCAGTTGCAGACGCTGACGGCGGACGTGACGAAGCCCGCGAGCGCGAGCGCGGGCAGGCGCAGCCGCAGGGCGTACGCGCCGGGGGCGAGGAAGCCCAGGCTGGTGAGCATCAGCGCGGGCACCGCCACGGGCGCGCGCGCGGAGGACGCGGGCGACGGCATCCGAGTCCGGGTTGGGGGGGAGGGAAGGGGCGGCGCCGCGGGCGGGCTGGGGGGCCAACGAGGAGGCGGACGGGCAGCTCGATACCATGGACGGCTGAAAATAGGGGCGTAGAGGTCGGTGCGGCTCGCGCGCCGCTTGTGCCGGTCACATTCCCCCGACGTGCCCGCTGCGGAACACACCCTCCTCGCCTGCCCGCTGCACGCCGCTCGTCCGACGTTCACCAGGAGCGAAGGAGATCGGATGGCCTCTGCCTCCACGAACTCTCGGCTCGCCGACAATCTGCCGGCGCAGGCCCCGCCGCCGCAGACCCAGTCGGCGCAGGCCCAGCCGCCACAGTCCCGGCCGGCGCAGTCCCGGCCGGCGCAGGCCCAGCCGCCACAGTCCCCGCCGGCGCAGTCCCGGCCGGCGCAGGCACAGCCGCAGCAGGCGCAGGCGCAGCCGCCGCAGGTGCGGTACATGGTGGTGGACGTCGAGACGGACGGCTACGGCGGCTTCCGGCCGCCCAAGCAGCGGGTGGTGCAGATGGCGTACATCTGCGGCGGCCGGGAGGTGTCCCGCTACATACGGGGCGTGCGCCGCGTGCACCCCGTAGCGCAGGCGCTGCACGGCATCACCGCCGAGGCGTGCGCCGACGGCCACGACTTCGAGCGCGTGTTCGAGGACTTCCTGCGGGAGCTGGAGACCTGCGACGCGCTGGCCGCGCACAACGCGGAGTTCGACGTCGGCTGCCTCTGCCACGAGCTCGAGCAGCGCGGCATGCGCGCGGAGCTGGAGCGGTTCCGCGCGCTGCTGGACACGCGCGTGCGCGTCGAGTGCACCATGCGCGGCGGCACCCCGGTGTGCCGGCTGCCGAGGAAGGGGCCTGGCGCGGCGTACCCGGGCTTCAAGTTCCCCACGCTCGCCGAGCTGCACCGCGAGCTCCTGGGCCGCGCGCCGGACGGGCCCCTCCACGACGCGCTCGCCGACTGCCGCGCGGTGTCGGCGTGCCTGCTCCCGCTGTCCGAGCGCACCGCCGCTGCCGCCGCGGCCGCCGCCGCCGCCGCCGCCGCCGCCGCGGACGCCGCCGCCTCCGCACGCGGCGCCTGAATGCGAGTCATAGAGGTTTTGTAAATAATTAATCCGACTGTCCCGCGCGTCTCAGCCGTGCATGCTTTTGTGTGTACATATTTCCATTGTAAAAAGATGGTAGCGGAAATGTGGCTGCCACCGTCCGAGTATGAGGCGCATGTTCGCGAATCGGCATTGTGTGTTTCTCTGACATTCAACACGGTGCAGCAAAACCTGTACACCATTTTGGGGGTCGCTCCCACAGCAAGCATTGAAGCCATGAAGGAGGCCTTCAATAAGGAAGCTCTGAAATGGCACCCAAACATGTGCCCGCAGAAAAACGACCCTCGGATGATGCAACAGTACAGCGAAAGGTTCAGGGCTCTTTCGCGAGCGCGTCAAGTGCTATGCGATGAGGCCACTCGGGCCCGCTACGACGAGTCGAATGTACCGGACGAGAACGCGGCGCTCACCAATCCCGACGAAGTCCTGTTTCGCGCCGCATGCGAAACCATCGTCGGCCAACACAAAGGCGGGATTCAGTGGTTTCGTGCGTCGGGGACTCCCATTGTCATAGGTGCTTTGGCAAAGTTTGCGTCCGATTGTGCGCACAAGGCAGCGGTGGACACAGCCAGTATGATCATGCGGACGGTGTTGAATGACGCACGAGGCTTCGAGGAACATGTCCACAGTCTTTCAACCAACGACAAGAACGTTCTGTGTGAAGCAATGCTGGCGTTGCTCCAACGCCTCTCGGAGCCTGTGTGATCTTTACAATAATTATGTAATCAATCCATTTTGAATATACACCATTTCACCCGCACCCGCCCGCCCCCTTTTGCGGCACCGCTCTCGTCGCCCCCTCTGCTCTCTCTCCGTCGTCACCTCCCCCCTCGCTCTGTCCCGGTGATGCCCCGCCCCGCTCTATCCCGGTCCGCCTCGCGTCGGCCTCGCCTCGCTCTGTCCCGGTGCTGCCCCGCCTCGCGTCGGCCCCGCCTCGCATCCCTCGCGCGTCCGACCACGCTCTGCCCCGTCCCGCCTCTCGCTGTCCCGGTGCTGCCCCGCCTCGCGCTGTCCCGGTCCGCCTCGCGTCGGCCCCGCCTCTCATCCCCCCGCGCGTCCGACGCACCGGCGCGCCCCCAGGCACGAGACCGTACTGGGCGTCCAGTAGCGGCGCGGCGCGTCCCATGGCCCCCACCTCCAGCCTGCGCGCCGTGTTCAACGCCGTCGCCGCGCTCGACGACGCCTCCCTCCGCGGGCTGTGCGCCGCACACGCGGGCGGGTTCCCCGCCGCGACGCCCCCCGACTGGGAGCACCGCGCGGACTGGGGCGACGACCTCGCCGCGACCGGCGCGGGCGCGCCCACCCCCCTGTGGGCGGCGTGCCGCGAGGGGTCCCTGCCGGCCGTGCGCCTGCTGGCCGCCCGGCACGCCGCCCACAGGGGGCACGCCGGGGGCGGCCTCCCGCTCGCGCCCGCGGCGGTGGCGTGCCTGCGCGGCCGCGCGGACGTCGTGGACCTGCTGCTGGAGGCGCACCCGGAGGTCGCGCCGGGCGACGACCCGAACGCGCTCCCGCGCCCCGGCGCGCTGAGCCTCCTCGGCGCGGGCATCTCGGGCGGCGACCGCGTCCTCGCGGCCCTGCTGCGCCGCGCCGACGCGCTCGGGCTCCGCCTGGACCGAGTCTGCTTCGTGTCCGCCGACGCGCGCGTGGCGCGCCAAGCGCTGTCGCTGGCGCTGCACGGCCGCGGGGCGGTGCGCTTGGACGCCGCGCGGGTGGACGCGTCGCTGGTGCGCCGGCTACTGCGCGCCGGCGCGGCGGCGACGCACTGGGAGAGCGGCGGGCTGGAGGAGAGCGCGCTGGGGGTGGCGACGCGCTGCGGGGAGGCGCTGGGCGAGCTGGTCTTCGAGCGCGTCTCGGTCCCGGCCGCGCGGCGGGCGGACGCCTGCGGCAAGACGCTCCTGTGGCTCGCGGCGCGCTGGAACTGCGCCGCGGCGGTCCGCGCGCTGCTCGCCGCCGGCGCCGACCCCGGCGCGCGGACGGACCACCGCACGATGCCGCTGATGTCCACCCCGCTCATGGCCGCGTGCTTCTGGCGGTGCGCCCGCGCCGCGGTGGAGCTGTCGGCCCACGCGGTGCGCGGCGAGGGCGGCGGCGACGCGCGCCTGCACGACCTGGACGGCCCGAGCCTGGTGGCGCTGGTGCGGATGCTTCACCGGAGCGACGCCGGCGGCATCGACGCGCTCCGGCGCCGCGCGGAGGCCGCCGACGAGGGCCGCGCCGCGGCGGAGGCGCACGTCGCCGCCATGGTCGCCAACCTGCCCTGCGTCGCGCTGTCCGCCATGAGCCAGGTCCTGCACCGCCGAGAGGAGCACGCGCGCGCGGCGACCGCGACAGCGACCGCGAGCGCGACCGCGACAGCGAGCGCGACAGCGACAGCGACAGCGGGCAGGCGCCGCCGCGCGCGGATGGGCTAGGGCGCCCCGCCTGGAATAGCCCTTGTAAAAAATCATCTATTATTTCGCATGTTGAAAATCAGCGCCTCTCCACCGTCCACACGGTCACGGTGCCCGAGATGCCGAAGTTCGTCACCGTCTTGGCGGGCGCGTTGGCGTCCCAAAACAGCCGGCCGCCGGGCCGCACGCACAGCGCCGCCTCGCGCGACGGGCTCCACAGGTAGCAGTTGAAGTGGTCCGAAGAGAACTTCTCCGCCACGGGCGCGGGGTAGGCCTGCAGGAAGTCGCGGCTGTCGTCCTGGCGGCGCGTGACGACGGCGGGGCCGCCGGAGTAGGGGTCCTGGGTGCTGCCCAGCTCCTTGATGTCGCGCTGCGGGCCGGTCAGGATCGCGCGGTCGGCGCTGATGATCTTGAAGCGCGGCATCAGGTCGAACCGCTCCGCCTCCTCCGGCGTGTCGTCCTCCGGCACGATGTACACGCACGGCCGCTTCTTGACCTTGTCCGTCGGCAGCACCTGCGGCCCCTGCAGCGAGAGCAGCAGCCACACGAGCTTGGCGCCGCCGCTGTCGGGGTCGGGCGCCGACATGCTCACGCGCCAGAAGCGCGGCACCTTGGCGGGCGCGGGCACCTCGGTCATGGCTGCGCGGGCGACACGACGCGGGCGGGACGCTGCGGGCGGGCGCGACGCGGGCGGGCGCGACGCGGGCGGGCGCTGCGAGCGGGACGCTGCGGGCGGGCTCGAGCGACGCGAGCGGGACGCTGCGAGTAGGACGCTGTGGGCGGGCGCGACGCGGGCGGGCGCGACGCGGGCGGGCGCGACGCGGGCGGGCGCGACGCGGGCGGGCGCGACGCGGGCGGGCTGGCGCAGATCGACGGAATGTGTGCAGCTGGAGGGAAAAAAGACCGATGCGGCCGGGCGCGGTGGTTATTTTTGTTTACAATGTTTGCTACATCATGCCACAGCGACCGCGCCGCTGCCGCCCTGCTGCTGCAGGCGGGACAGCAGCTCGAACGCCCGGCGCCAGGGCACCCGCCGGCGAAGCTCCGTCTGGCACCGCTGAAAGTCGCGCGACTCCAGAACCTCCGTGAGGACCGCCCCGGGGTCTTCCGCTCCCAGCAGCGCCAGCCGCGTGCGGCCGGCGCGCGCGGCGTCCGCCGCGCCCGCGAAGTCAAGGCCCAGCCGCATCGCGTCCCGGCACGCCCCGAACGTCTCCGCCACGAGGGCGAGCGAGGGCACGTGCCAGACGGTCCGCAGCGCCACAAGCGCCAGGCCCTTGTAGCGCTCGAAGAGCGCCGAGGCGGCTATGCCCGCGCCGACGCGGGTCGCTGCCGCGTCGAAGCGCCGCATCTGCGACTGCATGCCCTGCAGCGCGCGCTTGATGTCGCGCCCGCTCTCCGCCAGCCGGTCCGCGTCCCGCGCCTGCGGCACCGTCGCCGAGCTTTCGCCCGCCTCCCGGATCACGAGGTGCACGTCCTCCGCGGCCTGGCACATGGCGGCCAGGGCCACCAGGATCCCGAGCGACTCCGCCGTGGACGCCGCGTGCTTGACCGCTCGGTCGGAGGCGGGCTTGACCGCGGGCGCCGGGGCCTCGCGCGCCTCTGCAGCCGGCTCGCTCGCAGCGCCGGACCCGCCCGCGGCGCCGGCCGCGGCGCCTGTCGCGGCCGCGGTACCGGTCGCTGCGCCTGTCGCCCCCGCGGCGCCGGTCGCAGCGCCGGTCGCGCACGCGGCGCCGGTCGCGCTCGCAGCGCCGGTCGCGCTCGCAGCGCCGGTCGCAGCGCCTGTCGCGCTCGCAGCGCCTGTCGCAGCGCCGGACGCGCTCGCGGCAGATGAGGCGCCGGGCACAGCAATGTCGCACTGCACGAGCTTGCTCTTCAACCGGGGGCACCGCATGCCCGACAGCCGGACCGCCGCGCGCCGCAGCGAGTCGCCCATCCGCCTCTGCTCCCGCGCGTTGGCGCGCATTCCGCCGACGCGGGCCTCCGCCGCGGTTAGGAGCTCGTCCGCCACGCTCCTCGCGGCGGCGAGCTCCGCCTCGAGGCGCTTCCGGTCTTCCGTCGCCCGCTGCGTGACCTGGGCCAGCTGGCTCGCGAGGCGCTCGCGCGCCGCCTCCGCTTCCAGCGCGCGCCGGCGGGACTCCTCGGCCTCTTGGCGGGAGGATTCCGCCTGCGCTCGGAGGGACGCGACCTCCAGCGCCGTCTGGTCTGCGCCGACCTTCCCGCGCGAGCTCTCCGTCGCTGCTGCGCGCGCGCGCGCGGCCTCCCTGCTCGCACGCTCGCGCCCGCGCTCGAGCTCCTGCTCCGCGGCCTCGAGCTGACGCGAACGCTCGCGCTCGCGCTCGAGCTCCTGCTCCGCGGCCTCGAGCCGACGCGAACGCTCGCGCTCGCGCTCGAGCTCTTGCTCCGCGGCCTCGAGCTGGCGCGAACGCTCGCGCTCGCGCTCGAGCTCCTGCTCCGCGGCCTCGAGCCGACGCGCGAGGCGCGCGCTGTCCTGCCGCGCGTCGGTGACCTCCGCGCTCAGAGCGGCGTACCCGCGCCAGTCCGGCGGGGGCTCCGCGGTGCGCGGGACACGCGCCGCCCTCGGATGCCTGGCCGGCGGCGGGGGCGGGGGCGGCGTGCCGGGCGCCTCCGGGCCGGGCGCCTCCGGGCCGGGCGCCTCCGGGCCGGGCGCCTCCGCGCCGGGCGCCTCCGCGCCGGGCGCCTCCGCGCGGGCCGAGGGCGGGCTCGGGGGCGGGCTGCACTCCTCGTCCACGATGAAGTCGTCGACGGGGTCCCCCGCGTATGGCGCGGGCCAAGCGCTCGCCTTCTCGGCCTCGCCGCGGCCCGCTGGGCCTTTGAGGGGCGGAGAAGGCGCGGGCGGCGGAGAAGGCGTGACCACAGCCGGAGGCGCCGGTCCCGGGGGCTCGGGCACCACGTCGAGGCGCGGCTCGTGCGGCGCAGGGTACGGGTACGGTGGGAGGAAGGGCCAGGGGGGCGGGAAGAAGCCGAAGGGGGCGACCGCCATGGGGGGGCCCTGAATGCACGGGCACCAGTGCGGCGCCGGCGGTGCCCCGCAGGGTCGACCCCACGCGGCGTCCGGCGGCGGCGGTAGGTGCGCGTGATGCGGCGGGTGCTGCGCGTGATGCGGCGGGTGCTGCAGCAGCTGCACCATCGGGTGGTGGTCACTCATCGGGTGCATCTGCGTCGTCGCCGGGCGGTGAGGCGGCTGACGATGCGGCGGGGCGCCCCAGGCCTGCCTGGGCGCGGCGGGAGGCGCCCTCCGGGGCTTCTCCTTCCGAGGCGGCACGAACGCGGACGCCTCGGGGCGCAGCTGCGCGGGTGGTGTCTCATCGCCCATTCCCGGAGTCATGGTTGCCTGGAGGGACGGGCGGGTCGGGGCGCGGGTGCGGCGGACTGGCTTGGCTGGGGGATTGGGCTGGTGCCGGTGCGGCGGACGGGCTGGCTGGCTGGCTTTCGCTGGCTGGCTTTCTGCTGGTCTTTTGGGTTATTGCGTCAGGCGAGGGGGGCGGGGCGGGAGAAAGGGGGCGAGCGATAATTTACAAGGGCGCGTTCCACGCGCACTATCCTCACGACCACTCCTGGCGCACTACTACTCCCGGCGCACCGCCCGCCCGGCGCTTGCGCCCGCCCGGCGCACACCCAAGGCCGGCTCGGAGTCGTGCCAGGTTCAATGTCGCACGACCACGTCCGGCTCGAAGTCCCGCCCGGCGCACGGCCTCTCCCGGCGCACGCACCCGCCCGGCGGACGACCTCGTCCGGCGCACGGCCACTCCCGGCGCAGTCACACGCCCGGCTCGGAGTCGCGCCAGGTTCAATGTCGCCAGGTTCAATGTCGCACGACCACGTCCGGCTCGAGGGCCCGCCCGGCGCACGAACTCGTCCGGCGCACGAACTCGTCCGGCGCACGACCTCGCCCGGCGCACGACCTCGCCCGGCTCGGAGTCGCGCCAGGTTCAATGTCGCCATGTTCAATGTCGCACGACCTCGCCCGGCTCGAGGGCCCGCCCGGCGCAGAGTCACGCCCGACGCGGCCCGGGGACCCCGCTCACCTGCGCTCGTCGACGTCGAGCAGCCAGCGCACGAGGGACAGCGGGCGCAGGAACACGGTGAGCTCCCAGCCCGGCCGCTTGACGACCGTCAGCTTGAGCTTCTTGCCGTGCTTGCGGTTGATGGACACGAACTCGGCCTTGAAGCGCGCGGTGTCCTCGGAGATGCGGTTGGTGTTGCGCACGAACTTGAGCTGCGGCTGCATGAGGCCGGACACGAAGCCGCGCATGAGGCCGTCGGAGTTGAGCAGCATGAAGTAGTTGCTCTCGATCTCCTTGATGATGAAGTGGTCGGCGCGGCGCATGGGGTTCACGACGGTGCTCTGCCGCCCCGTCACCGGGTGCACCGCCGTCTCCGTATGATCCACGAAGGTGATGCTGCCGTCGCGGCCGAGGCGCGTGCGCTTGACCTGCCCGTCGACCTTGGCCAGCAGGACGTACGACGTGGGGTGCACGGAGCCGGAGAAGCCGGACTCGGAGAACTCGCGGTCGGTGGCGCCGCGGGACCAGCCGAACATGGCGGCGCAGGACTGCAGCGACTTTTGGAACTGGCGCGAGAAGAACCGCGTGGTTGACTGCTCCAGGCGGGACCACTGCCAGAACCACACCGTGTACTCCACGATGGACTCCACGTCCCAGAGCGTGCCCAGCTCGGAGCGGTGCGGCTTCACGGGGGAGTTTTTGGGCCGGCGCTTGGTGATGAAGGCGTACGAGATGTCGTTGAAGTAGACGCACCAGAACTTCTTGGCCATGGCCTGGTTGAAGTGCAGGCGGTTGGCGTTGTCGCGCGCCGGCTGGACGTACGACTGGGCGTACGTCGCGGCGTTGAGCAGGTGCATGTAGTTCTGGAAGCGGGCGCGGCACTCCCGCGCGGCGGCGTCGCCGGCGACGGGGCCGTCGTACGCGCGCGCGAACTGCTCCAGCGACAGGTAGCCGCGCTCCACGCCCGGGTCGGGGGTCAGCATGTCCACGGTGCGGTTCCAGTGCGCGCGCTCCGCGGTCACGTCGGCGGGCGGCAGCACGTCGCCGCCCACGCTGGCGGCGGCGATGGCGGTGGACAGCGCGCGCATGCACTCGTCGAAGCGCAGCAGCGAGTCGCGCGTGAAGCCCAGCAGCCGCGCGTCGGAGAGCGCGCCCGCGGCGGTGCCGGACGGGGCGTTGCGCGCCGCGGCGGCCGACTCGCGCAGGTCCTCGGCCATCAGCCGGGCGTGCGCCTCCAGGCCCTCCCAGAGGCGGAAGCACTCCGCGGCGGGGGCCAGCGGCCCGCCGCGCACGTGCTTCTTCACCGCGTGGTACAGCGCCTCGGGGTCGGGGAAGTCGGAGCCGATGCCGCCCAGGCCGCCGTCCGCGGCGCAGCCCCCCGCGCCGCCCACCGCCTGCAGCAGCGCCTGCACCAGGTGCGCGCTGTTGCTCACCGCCTCGTGCACGCGGCCGTTGACGAAGTTGACGGACGCCTCCGTCCACGCCAGCGCGGAGGCGAGCGCGGCCCAGTGGCGGCGGTGCAGCGCCAGCTTGAGCGCGATCCAGGGGCCGTCGCAGATGTCGCGCGAGCCCGCGGGCCGGGCCGCGCCCGCGCCGGCGGCCGCGGGCGGGGCGCGCAGCGACGGGTCGCGCGCGGGGTCCCACGCCGGGCGGCCGCCCGCCGCCGCCGACGCCGCGGCGTCCGCCGCCGCCTCGGCGGCGCGGGCGCTGCCGCCTCCAGCGGCGCCGGCGGCGGCGGGGGCGCGGGGCGGCGTGGCGCGCACCCAGCGCACCGCGTTGGGCAGGTTGTAGTGCTTCACGTACTTGAACACCAGGTGCTCCTGGTGCAGGGACTCCGCGAACTCGGGGAGCGCGGCCAGGAAGAGGTCGAAGCGCTCCATGCGGCGCAGGCTGGGCAGGTCGTCCTCGGTGATGACCTTGACGGGGTCGAAGCCCTGCGCCTTGGGGTCGCGCAGCATCCAGGGGATGATGCACTCGTTGAGCGAGTGCTGGAAGTCGAGCGCCGGCGGCGCGGAGGCGGAGGAGTGCAGCAGCCCGCGCGCGCCGTCCGTGCCCGCGCAGAACTGGGTCAGGTCCTTCACGTGCAGCTCGCGGCCGGGGAAGTCGTACAGGTCGGCGACGGGGTCCATCACCACCGTGCGCGAGCCGCCGCCCGGCTTGGGGCGCCGCTCGCGCGGCCGCGGCGGCCGGTCGTCCGCGAGCGTGCCGCCCGGCGGCGCCTCCGCGGGCCGGCCGATGTTGAGGCCCACGTAGGTGGAGGTGAGCACGCTGCTCTTGCCGCGCTCCAGCCAGTCCTGCAGCACCTCGCGCTGCGTCTCCCGGTCCTCCGCCGCCAGGTCCGCCCACCACCGCTGCATCCGCGCCGCCCACGGCGCCGCGAACGCGTCGAACACGGCCCCCGAGTGCCGCATCGTCTCGCGCGCCGACTCCGACGCCACGTGGTACAGCCACGGGACGCGCGGCGGGACGGTCAGCAGCAGCGTCACCACGACGGCGGCCAGGCCCAGCAGCACCAGGATCTTGGCCACCATGAACAGCTTGATGAAGCCGTCCATGGCCCGCAGCGCGCCGCCCGCCTTCTTCGCCAGGCCGCCGACGCGCATGGTCGCCGGCCCTGTGGGTTTGCGCGGGGGAGGGGGCGCGCCGGGCCGATGTGCGCCGGGTCGAGTTGCGCCGGGCCGAGTTGCGCCGGGGCAATGTGCGCCGGGGTTTCTTTTGCGCCGGCGAGAAAAATGCGCCCCCGGTCACCGAGCCGACGCGACCGCCTGCGCCGCCTGCGCCGCCTCCGCCGCCTCCGCCGCCGCCTGCAGCTTTAGCAGCTCGGGCTCGACCCCCTTCAGCGCCGCTTGAAACGCGTCCGACCATCTCGCGGAAATCATGGTAACCATGGCCGCCGCAAGCGTAATCTGGTAGTGAACAGGCTGCGTATCAGCGTCAGAGCTCTTGACGGACGGCACGTACGTGCCGGTGGATCGTCGGGACTCGTCGCGCTCCTTGGCCGTTTTGGCCGCCGCTATCAGCGCCCGACCCAGTCGCTGCATCGCGCGCGCGTGCATGTTTGCGAGCTTTCGCATGACCACTTCGCGCCGCGACCACAGCACCAGCAGCCGGCTTTCGACATCCGCCGCATGCGTGGTAGCTGTTTGGCGGACCCCGTTCAAGATTTCCACCTGCCAGGCTTCCAGCCCCGCCAGGCGCGTCCATCGCACCGGATGCGGCCCTAACTGCAGCAGCGGCGGACGGGGCGCGCGGCTGGAAGCCTCGAACCCGCCCTCGCTGCCCTCGCCCTCGCCCTCGCTCTCGCCCTCGCTGCCGTCGCTCCAATCGCTGTCGCTGTCGCCGTTGTGGACGCCGTACGCCATGTCTCGCAGCGCCAACACCTGCTGCCCCACGAGCGGCGAGAAGCCGCGGTTGGCAAACATGGCGTTCCACACGCTGGCCTTGTGCTCGTCTGGCGCCGACGTCACCAGCAGGTTGCCGAGGTCGAAGTACAGCGCCTCGCTGCCCCTCTCCGCCCCCGGCGGCGGCGCGACCTTGCCGGCGGCCACGCGCGCGAGCACGCGGTCCAGGTTGCCCGTCACCGATTGGATCACCCGCCGCATCTCATCGTCGCGCGCCTCGCGCGCCGAAGTGTCATTCGCCACCAGCACCGCCGCTTTCATGTTGGCGAACCACTTGTCGATGTCCGCGTTCGCCCGGTCCCCCTCCCGCGCTCGCACCACCGCGCCGGCCTCCCCGGCCGGCTGCCGCACCGGCCCCCTCTCCGCCCCCCTAGCCGCTCCCTCGCCGCTCCCACGCTCCCCCTTCCTCCCCGACCCCGACGCCCTGGCCCCGCTGCCCCCGCTGTCCCCCGGCCCCGGAACGGGCTCCGGCCCCGACACCGGCGCGGCCCCCGGCACCGGCACCTCACCTGCACCCCCACTTCTCAGATTCGCCCACGTCGGGCCCACCGGCCCGCCCCCCCTGGACGAAAACAAAGAGTCGTCGGAGCTGCTCCTGCTCCGGTGTCGCGCCGGCCCGCGCCGCCGGTTGCCCCGCCCCCGCCCGTTGTTGTTGTTCCGCCCGTTGTTGTTGTTCCGCCCGTTGTTATTGTTCCGCCCCCGCCCGTTGTTATTGTTCCGCCCCCGCCCGTTGTTATTGTTCCGCCCGTTGTTATTGTTGTTCCGCCCGCCGCGGCCCCGGCGGTTCCTGGCCATCTCGAGCGAGCGCGAGCGTTTCTTCTCCTTGGCTGTTTTATTTTTTCGGCGGACGGTGCGCCGCGCGACACGCCTCAACGCGCCCACCGCGACACGACGCTGCTCGCCTATGTGCACCTCGACGGCGCGCCCGATGATTCACCACCGCACCGTCGAGGCCAGCGCCATGACGAACGTGCACACCGCCATCAGCGCGCCCGACGTGCCGTCGGTCATCTCCTTGCTGCCGAATCCGCCGCCCACCTCGTCTCCGGCCGCCAGGAGAGACCCCGCCGCTGGCGCCGCGGGCGCCGCCGGGGGCGGCGGCGCCGCAGCCACCGCCGGCGCCGGCGCGCGGCCATAGAATGCCCCGTCCCCGTCCTCGTCCTCGTCCTCGTCCCAGTCCTCGTCGGCGCGGCCCGACCATCGCGCCCCGTCCGGCGCGCCCCGGGCCCATGCCATGCCGGCCGCCACGTCCGGGACGGCGGAGGGCAGATCGGACGCCTGCATGCTCCCCGAATACCCCACCGCCCCACTGACGCCCCGCGCCGCCGCGTTGTTTCGGGTACGACGCGTAGCCGATGCGCCCGGGTCGCCACGGTTGGCCGCGGCCGGATCCCCTGCATCCGAGTCCGAGTCGGAATCGTCCCCGCCGGGCGGTGTGGCCAGAATGGACGCATGTACGGCATCCGGCAGGGTGGCGGGCGCCGCGGGAGGGGCCGCAGCGGATATACGAGCTTCAATATCCCTTAAAAATGACATGTTTTGCTTGCGTTTTTGGCTCCAAGCGATACAAAAATCCAAGCTCATGCGTAAATGCATCGCCGGCGGCCCAGGCTCTCTGCGTCTTGGTACGTCGGCGGCGGCCCGGGCCCTGAAATCGTTTCGAAAATCCGGCGCCGAACGTCCAAGTCCAGCCGGCGCACGCAGGCTTCGCACACCCTGCGCGCACGACGCGCCCGCAGCGCGCCTCGGTATACCTCAGCCGCGCTCGCCGCCGCGCCCGCGGCCGCGCTTGCCGCCGCGCTCACCGCCGCGCTCGCCGCCGCGCTCGCCGCCGCGACAGCGGCCGTTAGCATTGCGCCGGAGACCCCCGGCGAAGCGAGCAGCAGCGCCGGCAGCACGCCGAGCGGCGCGGTCGCGTCCACCATCAGCGCCGCCGAGACGACCCAGCCGGCGCAGCTTTGCGCCACGAGCGGTATGCGCCGCCCGCTCGCGGATGACCTGTACATTTTTTTTATGAATGTACACGTACCGCGGGGTTATCCCATACCGCCGGAATCCACGTACCGCCGATTATCCCATCTGTACAAAAATGAGCCGCTCGGTTTACGCGCTGCGTGACGTGTGCGGCCCGCAGGCGGCGGGCCCGCGGGCAGCGGGCCCCGCAGGCGGCGGCCTCAAACCGCGCGGAGCCCTGAAAAAAAGACACAAAAGCCACCCTGACGCTCACGCCTCGCCCCGCCCCGCACCAGCCCAGAAGCCGAAGCCCCTCTTGAACAACCCTGTCTCCAGGCGATATGGAAGGCGCCAACCGCGACGGCCGCGAGGAATGCGAGTATGGCAGCGCCTCGCGCGGCACCACTCCCGACAGCGCCCAGGAAGGCGCGGATGCTGAGTCCGACATCGCCTCGCAGCAGCCTCCCGGCAGCCCCGGCGTCTCAGGAGTTGAAGGAGAAGATGATGCTGCTGCCCCCGAGGGAGTTCCTGGTGAGGATCTGGAGTGCCAGTCCCCAGGCTCACCAAGCGTCGTTGAAGACACAGGTGGCGACGAGGCAGAAGCGTGCGTGAACATGGGCGACGACACTGGCCACGGTAGGGCCACCCCGCTGCTCCGTTCCCGACGTTGCCCGTTGCTTTTGCTTTGCCCTTTGTTTCTCTGTCCGTGCCGCCCCGGCTGTTTTTGCCCTGTGTCCGTGCCGCCCCGGCTGTTTTTGCCCTGTGTCCGTGCCGCCCCGACTGTTTTTGCTCTGTGTCCGTGCCGCCCCGGCTTTTTTTGCTCAATCCGTCGCGTCGCTTCTGCTGTCCCACCTCCAGGCGTGCCTGACGTACTTGCAGCCGGAGCCCATGCCGTCACCGCCGCCCTGCCTGCAGGCGCCGCTCCCGCTGCTGGCACTACAACCGTGTCTCCCGCTGCGGGCGGGCCGGCGTCCGTCGCTGCGGGCGGGCCCGCGTCCGACGCTGCCGCCGTGGATCCTGCGTCCGGCGCTGCGGGCTCGCCCGCGACCGATGCTGCGGGCGAGCCCGCGACCGATGCTGCGGCCGGGCCTGAGGACGGCGCTGCGGACGGGCCTGCGTCCGGCTCCCCCGCAACTGGCGCTGCGGGCGGGCCTGAGAAGGGCGCTGCGGGCGGGCCTGCGTCCGGCGCTGCGGGCGGGCCAACGTCCGGCGCTGCGGGCGGGCCTGCGTCCGACGCTCTCGCCGTGGATCCTGCGTCCGACGCTCTCGCCGTGGATCCTGCCACCGGGCCTCCAGTTGGCGCTGCCACCGGGCCTCCAGTTGGCGCTGCGGGCGGGCCTCCAGTTGGCGCTGCGGACGGGCCTCTTCCAGGCGACGCTCCATCCGCGCCTCTTCCAGCCGACGCTACAACAGGGCCTCCAGTTGGCGCTGCGGGCGGGCCTGCGTCCGGCGCTGCGGGCGGGCCTGCGTCCGGCGCTGCGGGCGGGCCTGCGTCCGGCGCTCCCGCCGTGGATCCTGCGTCCGGCGCTCCCGCCGTGGCTCATGCAGCCGGCGCTCCCGCCGTGGCTCACGCAGCCGGCGCTCCCGCCGTGGCTCACGCAGCCGGCGCGCCCGCCGTGGCTCAGACAGCAGGCGCTGCGGGCGGGCCTCCAGTTGGCGCTGCGGACGGGCCTCTTCCAGGCGACGCTCCATCCGCGCCTCTTCCAGGCGACGCTCCATCCGCGCCTCTTCCAGCCGACGCTACAACAGGGCCTCCAGTTGGCGCTGCGGGCGGGCCTGCGTCCGACGCTGCGGGCGGGCCTCTTCCAGGCGACGCTCCATCCGCGCTTCTTCCAGCCGACGCTCCATCCGCGCTTCTTCCAGCCGACGCTACAACATGGCCTCCAGTTGGCGCTGCGGGCGGGCCTCCAGTTGGCGCTGCGGGCGGGCCTCTTCCAGGCGACGCTCCATCCGCGCCTCTTCCAGCCGACGCTACATCAGGGCCTCCAGTTGGCGCTGCCGGCGGGCCTCCAGTTGGCGCTGCGGGCGGGCCTCCAGTTGGCGCTGCGGGCGGGCCTCCAGTTGGCGCTGCGGGCGGGCCTCCAGTTGGTGCTGCGGGCGGGCCTGAGGAGGGCGCTGCGGGCGTGCCTGCGTCAGGCGCTGCGGGAGTGTCTGAGGAGGGCGGCAGCAAGAGTATCGATACGGAATTCATCAAACAAGTCCTGATGACACTGAATGATAACGCAAAATTCATGGGGTCCTTGATCAGCACGGGGGCAAAGAACCGTGAGGATTTGGCGGCCTTGAAGGGCATGGAGAGGCAGAAGAACGAGGATTTGGCGGCCTTGAAGGGCATGGGGAGGCAGAACAACGAGGATTTGGCGGCCTTGAAGGGCATGGTCGAAACGCTTGTAACCATGGTGTCGAAGCTCGTCGCGGAGCCGGCCGCGAGCGAGAAGCTCACCCCTTCGGCGCGGTCGATGTCGGATCGGACCGCCATACTGGACGCGGTGGAAATGACACACAAATTAGGGGCCCGAGGAGTCGCCGCCGCCAAGGAGGTTCGAGTGTCGGGGGAGGAGGCGGACGCGGGCAAGAGGGGCACCAAACGCCCCCGATCCGTGGAGCCTGACGGCTCCCCGCGTCAGGCGGACAGGGGCGTCAAGAAGCGCCCCGCCGCGTCCGTGCCAGGCGCCCCGGTGGAGGCGCAGGCGCAGGCGAATGCGCAGGCCAAGAGGAAGGCGCCCGCCGCCGAGGGTGACAAGAGGAAGGCGCCCGCCGTCGCGGCCGGGCACGACAAGGGCAAGGCGCCCGCCGCCGCGCAGGCCGCGCACGACAAGGGCAAGGCGCCCGCCGACTGATGGACAAGTACCCCGGCTCGCAGCGCATCCGAATATCAAGCAAAGACAACGACTGCTTGTACACAGCGACCGCCACCGCTGTCTGGGGCGATGATAAGAACCAGGCTGATCCCAAGTTGGTGCCGCT
>JAPMLY010002169.1:0-15579 GCA_026401115.1 Tetraselmis chui | reverse complement strand
CGTAGCGATACATATTAGATATAACGACTTATGAAATATGATCACACAAGCCCAAGGAGCTATCTTGAACCAAACTATCTAGAACAGATGTTGCTAGCGACTATGTAAGGATTACTACAAGGACAAATAGTGCGATGCATTGGTTTTTCCGTGACGAAAATAAAGAGCCAATAAACGGTGCTAAGATACATGTGCCAATTAGAGAAAAATGGTAATGTCAGATACTAGTAGTCATACAAATGGGCTAGGATTTGACACTCTTCCCTCCTTAATAAGCACAAACGTCCTCGTTGTGCAACACTCAAGATCTTCGTGTCTTCGAGGTTCTTGCAAGCCAACGACTGCGAAATCTGACGAAGTCAGGGGTCGCAAAAAAGTCTCGATAGACATCCGACCGAAGAAATTCGGAAAAGACGTCCAAGTGATCGACTCCTCGCATCGACACTCCTCCCAAGTGTCCTTACTATGCACTTTGAAAGGTGCCGCCCAACGAACTTTGAACAAAAGTCAAATTCTGTTGGATTTGAAGGCCACGTCGGGTAGTCGGTCGACCTCAAATCGCTTCGTCACATCGTGCACAATTGGAACTCGTTACGCACTGTCAGCCTATTCTGGGTCTTAATTCCACTTTTCCAATAAACTAGCGAGTACCGCATCGTGGATCCGTACTCCAAGGGTAGCTTAAGTAAACTGGGGAAACGCAACCGGGGAAACCTTCTTCGTAATGAAAAATGATAAAATATTGTAGCCGTCACGTACTTTGGAACATGGATATTGTATGAATCTTATATGACGAGTACAATCATGTAATAATACTTACAAGACATTGTACATGTACTCGTTACTAATCTAATTCGTGGTATTTCATCGGAAGGACGTAGAACGTGGGTACGTCCCTTTGCAAATTAGTGAGGATACTCATGCGTACGGTAGTGCCAATACCTCCGTGTCTGTACATATACGAAAAGTTAATCTAACTAACCAAGTGACGCGTTGGTATGATTTCGCGAGGCAAACAAACCGCGTCGCTAGTTTGTTACAACTTTTATGAGAGACCTAGCACATGGAACGAGGACCAACCGAGAGCAGGTGCAAGCTCGCTAGGTTGGAGCTATTTAAGCCTAGTGTAGTTAAGAGAGATGACAAAACCTTTTGACACTTCCCCTTTGTTCAATTGCAATATATTGTTAAACATTTACAGAGAAACATCTTATCATTTTCCCCTCCATGTGCATTTCCATCTGCAGCAGCAACGTCAACAAGCAAGAACATATGACATCCTTGTGTCTGCGGGTAGCTTTCAAAAGGCAAACTGCCACAATGATTTCGGAGCTCTCGGTTTACGTACGCTTTCGTTGTTGCATGATTCGTTCGACGTTGATTGTTTGATTCGAGATGGATTATGTTGAACCTTGTAACTACGTGTTGGTCGAACTGCCTCTTGGAGGTTTCAAAGCCTATGACATCAAACTCGTACTAGAGCCTCGTTCCGGTAAAACGTAGTTTCCTGCCGGTTCAATTTTGCTTAAAAAAGAGCTTGTCAACGCTGCCGCTCGTGAATTGTTTGAGGAAACTCGCCTTACTTTGACCGTCGACGATCTTACCATGTTGAGTAGCAATCCCGTTCAAGTACCGTTACCTGATGGGAAGTATAAACTCGTTTACGATTACGCGGTATCCGTTCCGGAACCTTACGTGATTGCTAATTTACGAACCCAATCTGAGGTCGAGCAAGATGTTCTTACCCAATCGACCATAAATCATGATGGTACTTACGTTGCTCCGGCTCCCATCGACATTGACGGTCTTCCTCTTACACCGTTTAAGACTGGGTGACTTAAGGAGACTCAACGTTCGAGTTACTTCACTTTGGTTACGTTGCTCAGTGGGAAGCTTTTCGAGGCGCTGTAATTTCTAAGCAACTTTTTGCCCACGATAATAGGTCGTTACCGAGGCAGCTCTTTTTCTTCACCCGCTGTACGGCTGCCGACTCTCGCCATGTTTGGATGCTAATCAAGGGCTACATGTGGAGAGACGCCAACTGCTTTACGCATGGGAGTTCCGGCCCGAACAACCAACTTTGGTGGTTTGAGTGTAACACCGAGTGAGACGCAGCGTAAAGCGGCGATTAACGCCCCCTACAAATCGGTCCAAGACGCACGAAATAAGCTTGAAGATTGGTTGGAGATGCCGCCTCAACGCTTCGTCATGCGTGGGATAAATGATGACTCGTACAACGCCGTTGTGTGGGTTGTTTTTTGGACACATGAATAGCTTGTGGCTTTACCGTAAGCATCATGCTTCCATTCCAGACACTTTCGACTCTTTGGCTACCGAGATTCGTAAGACGTCCCTGCTGCCTAACATCCGGAATGACGCGATTAACGCCATGATTGGGCTTACGCAAGGTTCCGTGAGTTACGCCATCTACACCCAGCCATTCAACGACTTTTTACGGATGTCCCGACAGCCTCTTACGGACGACTTTCAATGCGTTCGTTTCATGACTGAAAGATTTTCAGCCTCATTCTCATGCCAAGTCCCATTGTTCTCGGCAAAAGGGTCAAGCATGCCCTTTGTGGAGCCACAAAAAATCTTGAATGACCTCGTGACTGATCGCATCATGTGGGTCGTGCTAAGAGCGCACCTACCCCGACTGACAGTCTTGCAGTAGCCGACTTACCAAGAAGCGACCTAATGAAGATCCAGAGGTCGAGGGTTCTAAGCGTCTTTATCGAGGCGAAGGATCAAGGTTTGGTCGAGGTCGTGGCTGCGGAGGTGGACGTGGAGGCCGTGGCCAATCTCCGAACACTGGCCGGATTTACTTCAATGCCATCGCTAGAGCTTAAGGAGCAGGGAGCGTAAATGAGACAAAGAGGAGGGACTTTGCTTCAAGTGCTACAAGAAGGGGCACCGTGTCTTCCAGTGCCCGGAGCTGAAGGGCAAGGAGGCGGTCGACACGCCTACCAAACAGAACTAATGGTGGCATGGTTGCTCTTCGGACGAGTTGGAGGAGCATGCTACATCTACTTGTCCTCTTGAGACACTGCGAACAATAGATGCAGTCGATTTGCCTTCGACACCTCTATTGACCACAATTGCGACACATGCGAAGCTAGTAGCATGTCGTCGTCATCAAAGCAAGCAAGGAAACATACGTAGACATGTAACGACCAAACGTTCAGTTGATTGGAAACTGGTTGACTTTGTTTTCGAACCTATGCACGCACGATTTGACTTCACTTCATGAGGATGTGCGGATGACAAGGGTCTCAACTCACACGGTGACTTACCTTGCTGTTCGCCGGGTAGCTCTTTTCTTGAGAGAGACTTGAGTGGAGAGCGAGTGTTCATGAACCCACCCTAGGAGTTAGCGGAACAAATTGGTCGTCATTTCGAGAGTTTTAGGCGTATAGCTCCGACACCCACGATGGATGTGTTTGTTCTTTTTAAGTAGGCTAAGTTCAACGAGCTCACTCGGCAATGAAAACTCTATAAGGATTCTCAGTAAGGTCTCAACTGTTTACTTGCTAGTCGTTGGAGAATCCGACAAGCAAGAGGTTGTTGCGCCTGCTCCATGGCATGTTCAATTGTGGTCAGTCGACGATGATTCCGCTTTTTACGACCAAGCCCCGACTACAATTCTCGACGAACCTACCTCGGTACAAGTACCACCAAACGACCCTACATAGTCCATCGCTACGCTAAGACAATTTCCCCCGGACGCTACCGCCTTGTGGACATTGAAATTGAAATTGAAATATTTTACAACATGTACTGTATGCGCCGGTTTACACCAATTACTGTATGCGCCGGTTGCTGTCTATGGGCCCTCCCAACAATGCCATATAGGAAACTTACAAGTCAGGGCTAGACCGTTGACCACCGTAATCCAACCTCTCCAAGGGGTGTTCGGGGGTTTTACTCCCCCCCGGGGAGTGTGCGAGACGAGGTGACGGCGGCGTGCAGATAGGGGCGTGTGAAGGTGCATTGTGTGTAGGCGCGGCGAGAGGTCGTGCGGGATTTGATGCGGTATACAAGTAGGAGGTGATGTAGCCATTGGACGGTGTGCGTATGGAGTTGTGCAAGGATGCGAGACGTGTCGAGGTGTGCTTTGGAGATGAGTTTGTCATGAGGGTCGGTGCGGAGGGTGAGGAGAGAGGTGAGACTTGTGATGGTGGATGAGTGCGGCGTGCCCGTGCGGCTCATGACGATGGGGAGGATGTCTACTTCAGTACATGGCCAGTGGCTGCGGATGGCATTTGCAAGGGGTGTGTATTTGGCACGAATCAATTGGGCTGTGTGGGAGAGGTTGTGGTCCGTGCAGTACTTCCACTCCCCTATCTGAATCTTTTTAATTGATGAGTAACGGCGGCGACCGTTTGTGTGACCGACGAATCGAGGTTCGAGGAGGCGTATAAAGTCGGGTTTGTGCGCCGGTGGTCGGAGCGCGGGGGGGGAGAATCTCATGGGGAGGATGGCGGGGCTGTTGTAAGTAATACCGCATACGTATTAGTTGCAGATAGCTACTGTAAGCTATTCTAGATATGATTAGTACATGTCTAGATCGGACATACCGATAAACTGTTTGACTCGGTACAGAGCTGTCGCTAGGCTACAGCTCACTCACTTCTGTTGTCCCGACACCACGCATGTAGGCTGGTTGTCGTTGTAACTGTTCCGTTTGCGGGACTGTGACTGTAACTACGTTTGCGTACGTTATCTTCCACACTAACTGTGTTTGCATGGTTCAATAGGTTATGGGCCCCCGCCTCACGTCACTCACCCGCGACAACCTGGTTGGGGCACGAGGTTAGAGAGTCGGGCGAGAGACCTTCGTCAGCAACAAGAAGGCGGGTGGGCATATGAGTGGGGTGAGGGGGGTGACAATCAAGAGGGATGTGGGTGGGTGTGGGGGATGTAAATGATTTGATGGGTTTGTTACCGAAGTCCGCAGTGATTGTCTCCCATCGACCGCCGTTGTGGCGTTCCAAGAGGGAGAGTAGGAGTTGCAGCGCGCTGGTGTGTCGGTCTTGTCTTAGGCTCTTTGTTGACCGATCTCACTAAAGCTCGCCCGTTGATTCGAACCGAGCAGAACGTAAAACTTATGATGCAAGACAAAAAACTCCGGATTAGTCGATTGTGCTTCGACACTTGACTTTGTGTCAAGACTTCATACGACGCTTCACTCTTCCGGATTCGCACGACGCTTCTTTTTCCGAAAGACACCAATTCGTCTCGCCAATGGACAACGTATGACGTCTTCGACAATTTGTGACATCGCATTTGAGCTAGCTCGTCACGAGTTTCAGCGGACTTTTTACGTCTTACGTGATTTACGCGATGCTAATATAGTGCTCGGTTTACCATGGTCGGATGACGAGCAAGCTCTTTTATAGTTCGATACGACGCATATTGTTACCATGATGGACGGATATTGTTACCAAGAGTGGAGACTCATACATAGGAGCGCCGCCCTGAGTGTCTACTAAGGTCAGCATGCAAGGTTGAGAAGCTCATGCGCAAGACGCCCCAAAGCAGGGGACGTAACGCTAAATTTAACGTGATTAATATAACGTTAGCAACATAATAACCGGCGGAAGTTGACATTGGGGAGGAGCGTACTACTAAACAACGTAACAACTTTCTGACGTTATTGTACGATGACTTTCGCGAGTTATTGCAACCACTGGATTCGCCGCTTGTAAGCCGACAATTGGATAATCCCATCAAGATTGCATGCCCGATGAAACGCCATCGTCTTAACATGTTATCCCGTGCACAACGCGCGGAGCTTAACCGATAGCTCAAAGACGTAATAGATTCGCCCGAGTCAGAGTGAGTTCGGCCCGTCAATTCTTTTTGTGCGTAAAGTTGATGGCTCGCTTCGACTATACATTGACAACCGCGGACTTAATGAGGTTACGCGTAAGGACGCCTACCCACTTCCGCGTGTGGATGATACCCTCGATGAGCTAAGAAAGCAAATTTTACACCCATCTTGACCGCTCGTCCGGTTTTTGGCAAGTTCAAGTGTTGGACTTCGTGAAGAATACATCCACAAGACTGCGTTTCAGGTATTTGATGGTTTGATGAAGTGGGTCGCCAAGCCTTTCGGACTGTGCAGCGCGTCAGCTATGTTTCAGTGGATAAAGAATGACATCATGCGCGACTTTTTACACAAGTTCGTTACGGTCTACCTCGATAATGTATGTGTGCCTACAATCGCACGCGGGACGAGCACCTCGAGCACCTGCGTCTTGTGCTTTAATGTTTCAAAGAGGAGGGCTTGAAGTTGCGCCTACCTGTCCGTGCAATAATATTTCCATTCTCCTCTCTGAATTTTACGAATAGATTATGGAGGAGTATCGGCGACGCTGACTCTCGCTCCTTGCGCTCTGACAGTTATAACCGTATGTAACATTTCGTTCATCGAACTACTTATGTTCCGTTTCGGCGTTTTTGGGGGGATGTGCGACGTGAATTCATGCAACATCTTTCTGCTGCTCTTCATATTTCTCTGAGTTCCTATCTCCGCGACGCTTTGCAGGAGGGCAGTGCTGACGCTGTGGCGTGCCTTCCCGTTCCTCGGGCATAGGTTTTTCCCTCTTTTCTTCTTTTTGCTTAGTGGCCTCCACTGCTTTTTCTTGTAAGAAAAGTTCAGTATCGGCGACGGGAGGAGTATGGCCTATCTAGATAGTACTGTATTATTATGTGTATTGCAAACGAACCCGTGCTGGTACCCGTACCCTGTGGTTGTGCTATACATACATACAGCAGTAGCCGAGCACCGATAGTATCAGTACAGTACTTCTACGTGAGGTTTTATACGACGGAGCATGCTTGCGCGCGGCAACGGCAAAAAAAATAAATAATAAAAATAAAAATGCTTGCGCGCGGCAACGCCGTATCCGCTATCGGCGCGGCGACTTTCTTGCGGTCACCGTCCCATCCCACTGCTTACCACAGCACCACTGCTCACCGCTACCGCCACCGCCGGAGACTAAGTCGGGGGCTCAGCAACACCATGGAGGAACTCCATGCCAAGTCACCTTTCCTCCCTCACCTTGGTGCCGCTCTTCACCAGGGCACCGGCAGCCAGCTGGACCTCACGGGCGCCTCACTGTCGCTGTCCAAGCCGCAGCCGGTGGGAGGTGAGTCTCCGGTCGGTGGGTAGTACTTTCCGCAGTACTCGCCCCACTTCGCTCACCGCCAATATAATAATCCAAAAACGCCGCCAACGCCTTCGACCCTCACCCGCTGTGCTGCAAATATACCATGGAAGTAAACCGTCACCCAGCTGTGAACGCGGAGGTCTTTGGTGCCTGACGTGAGTGGAATGAAGCGTGGCTCGCGACGCTCGGCAAATCGTTTGTGACGCTTTTCGGTCGTCTTTATTTCGACAAATTTGTATATCGGGTTTTATATAAATTAGGGGTTTCACCAACTATTGCGCCTCGGAAGCGCGCAACGCCAAAATATAGGTAATAAGAGGGGGGACCGGGCGCACCAAGGGGGATTGGTAACTGAGGCGGAAGGGGGCGGGGCGTGGTGGTGCTGGTTGTCCCAGGCGCGCCGCCTATCGTGCTGCCGCACCAGGAGCCGGAGTACATTAACCACATTGCGGTGGACGCGGGCGGCAGCCTCATTAAGCTAGTCTACCTGAGCCAGGACGAGGAGGGGGCGGCGGCGCAGGGGCCGGCGTCCGACCAGTCCGACGACTCCGACGAGGTGATGCGCGTCACCTGTACGCCCCCTGTCGACCCACCCCCCGCACCCCTCACACCTCCCTCACTATATTTGTCGACTTGCCGCGCCGCAGTCCTCCAAGGCCGAGTCGCCTCCCCCGAGACAGAGCCCAACAGGAAAGGGAGGTGAGTTGTGATGTGACCTTCCCCTCGACGCCAGCATGCCAACCCAGACAGTGAGGAGGATGGGGAAGGGGGTCGGTAAGTTACCTGACTGGGCGCCCGCTGGGCTGCTTCCCAGGTCGGCTGCATTTTGTGAAGTTTGAGGCGAGTAACCTGGACGCGTGCTTTGAGTTCATCAAGTCGAAGGGGCTGCACCACTCCCTGCCCAATGGGGAGAAAATGCGCGTCAAGGCAACGGGGGTGCGCCTCGCTGCTCGCATTGTCAATAGGGGGAGAAGGAGAAGGGGGTGGCGAGAACAGGGGGGGAGGCTGATGTGTGTGGCGGGGGGTGCGTCGTGTTCGTTCAGGGCGGCGCGTACCGCTTTGCTGATGCGTTCAAGGAGAAGCTGGGGCTGCTGCTGGAGCGTGAGGACGAAATGGAGTGTCTGGTGGACGGGGCAAACTTCCTACTTAAGGTAACACACGGGTGCACACAAACACACGCACAAGCAGCGGTTCCCAAACCTGGCTACACACACACACACACACACACACACACACACACACACACACACACACACACAAAGACGCGCACACCCACCCACACCCACCCACCCACCCTCCCTCCCACCCACACACACACACACAAAGACGCGCACATCCACACACACACGCACACACAAACAAAGACGCGCACACCCACCCACCCGCCCACACACATACACAAAGACGCGCGCATACACACACACACACAAAGACGCGCACACCCACACACACACGCACACGCACACACACACACACAAACACGCGCACACCCACCCCCCCCCCCCCCCCCCCCCCCCCCCACACACACACACACACACACAAAGACGCGCGCGCACACACACACACACACACCCGCACACACACACACACAATCAGAGACGCTCTCACGGCACACACACACACACACATAGACGCGAGCGAAAATGCACACATACAGCTCACGTAGGAGAGGAGGAAAATAATGGGGTGGAGGGTGCACACAGTCACTCGTCTAAAAGGGCGAGGAGGGGGACAGTGGCCGTTCAGTGGTTGAGAAAAAAGGAGGGAGGGAGAGATCAAGAGGAGCAGGGGGAAAGGGGATATCTACTCATTTACGTGGTACTGCCGCTACCCACACTGCCCCCATCAGACCATACGCTACGAGGCATTCACCTTCGCCAACGGAAAGCAGAACTTTGTGAGTAATGCGCTGGAAGACGATGAGCTGTACCCCTATCTACTGGTGAACATCGGGAGCGGGGTGAGTATCGTGCGGGTGACGGGGGAGGGGGAGTACGAGCGCGTGAGCGGGACCAACCTGGGCGGCGGAACCTTTTGGGGCCTTTGTCGCCTGCTCACCAAGTGTCGCGGCTTCGACGAGATGCTGGAGCTCGCGATGCACGGCGACAACAGCCAGGTGGACATGCTGGTGGGCGACATCTATGGTGGCGGGGACTACGCCAAGGTGGGCCTCTCCGCCAACACCATTGCCTCCTCCTTTGGCAAGGTGGTCATGAACGACAAGGAGCTGGAGGACTACGCGCCCGCGGACATCGCGCTGGCGCTCTGCCGCATGGTGAGCTACAACATCGGGCAGCTCGCCTTCCTGAACGCGCAGCGCTACGGCTTGAAGCGCGTCTACTTTGGGGGCTTCTTCATCCGGGGCCTGCAGTACACAATGGAAACCATCTCCTTTGCCATCAACTTTTGGTCCAAGGTGGGCGAGCACTTCCCCCCTCTCATCCTCTTCCCCGCCCGCCCCCCCCCCCCCCAATCACACACATAGACGAATAACAGTCAACGCGGGCGCACATACACACATTACCCCCCCCCCCCCCCCCCCCCCCCTTCTGTCACTCTCTCACGTATGTGCGCACATATAAACACACACGTTATTGTATCAGCACCCTTCCCCTCAACATTCGCACACGTATTCCCATCCCACCTCTCCCCTCAACACACACACACACACACACCTTTGAAAGAAAACGTAGAACATACGCATGCGCACATGAGAGTTATCAAATGCGCCGTCTCTACCCCGTAACTCCATTATCTCAGCCTCTCCAAAGATATTCAGCCTTGTCTGCCCACAACCGGTGCCTCCCCCCCCGCCGCCTTCCTTTCTAGAGAGACACTTGCACGCCTCCTGTTCATTTTCAGCCATTTTCTCCTGTACCTTATTCTGTACTGGCTCACGTTTGGGTTATGCTTGCCACTGCCATTGCTTTTGCGCACCATACTTCCCCCCTCGCCATTCAGACCTCCCTCTCTTGTGCACGTTCTTGTCATGATACACTACTGCCAGTGATTTGAGGGTGTGGTGTGGGGCGCCACTGCAGGGCGAGCTCACCGCCTGCTTCCTGAGGCACGAGGGGTTTCTGGGCGCGATGGGCGCCTTTCTGAAGATCAACCCGATGTCGACGACGGAGCTGATGCAGAAGGCCAAGTCGTCGAAGATAAAGGCGAAATTTATGGAGCGCTTCAGCATGGGCGCCCCCTTCGTGGGCGGCAAGGTGCACGGGGAGGCGATAAAGGATGTGAGCAGCAAGGTGTCGTGGGTGGAGAAGTTTGTGCAGGCGGGGACGCAGGCGGCCAACTCCCAGCGCCAGGCGGGGGACAGCCTGGAGGGGAGCCCCGGGAACCAAGCGCTCGACACTCCGACCACCTCTCAGGTGGGAGGCCCACCCTCCCCAGCACACACACACCCCGTCAGAACAGAAAATGCATGCTGAACATTGAGGAATGGATGTGCATGAACATTCAGCATTGCTGACTATACGCGAAAGTGAGACGGATCGTAAATAGATAAGCAAGAATGCATATAAAGCAAAATATGGAATTAGTGAATGACACACACATACACACACACATACGCGCGTGCGTTGATGGATAGTTTCACCCCATGAATTGCTGTCACCCCTAAACCTTTTGCTTTGCCATTCCCCACTGTGTATATCTACGAATTGCCATGCCGCAACCAAAGCAAACATAATAATGGTAGACAAGGCTGGATGGCATTTTCTGGCACCTACCTCGAGCACATCGTTACACTCTCGCCACAGCTCAACTATGAATTACTTTGTCTCGCCCCCCTTCGACATTTTTTCCACTCCTGTAGTCCCCTCCTTGGGAATAATCTCTTCTACTGTTCATCTATTTCTGATTTTCAGGGAGGCCTGTCTCGAGTAGGGCCTCACGGTGTAGTCGTTGCTTGCGCTTCATGTTTTCACCTTGGGCTGTTTGTGCTCACCTGTCCGTCCCTCGACCGCCTCCCCACCCTGTTCAGGGTGGCGGCAGGTCAGCAGCGGAGGACGGCGGCGCCCCCTCCCCCTCCCCTCGCCTCCAGCTCGACCTCCACGTCGGCGTCCTCCACTTCACGCCCACCCTGGAGCCCTTCCCGCTCGTCGCCGACTTCAGCGCCTACGACCCCAACACCATCGATATCAGCGAGGACGAGGAGGAGCGCCTCTACTGGCTCGCCATCCTGGAGGAGTCCATCCCCACCTACGTCCGAAAGGCGGTCCTCAGCGACGGCGGCACCGCAGGTGACCGCCTCCATCCATAACCTAGGGTATGCAAATAGGGCTCGTATTATGAAGTATTTTCAGGTATTTTTCCTGTTGTACGGAAAGCATTTCGACTTGGCAAGCGATACGTGTTGAATTTCGCATTACTTTTAGAATCCCAGGCGACAGGGGTTGTGTGTGGCGTCGTGATAGGTCCTGACTTGCGACCAATGGAGCAAAGCCGCTGAAAGGGGAGGTGTGGGCAGGTTCAGGCGTCGAGCGGGGTTATGGGGAAATTATTGTTGATGCCCGGTCGACGGCTCTTCACATTTCTGCGTTTGGCTTCGTGTTTCCTCCCCACCATTCGTCATTTTGTGGTTGGCGAGTCTTGGAAAATAATTCGAGACAAAATTTGACACCATCTTTGAAACACTAAACTCTAAATTGAACCGTATCTTTCTAAAAACGCCTAAAGACAATATTCGTTATACTCTGTCCACATACAAACAACTGCCTAAAATGTGAAAACCCCCGAGCGGAGGCGCGCTGTCTTGTGAAAGCTATGTTTGCCTAGTTCCCTTTACCGCAGCATGCACGTCATTCAATTATTGCAAACCCCTCTCTTCTCATACCCTCCCTCCGACCCCCAACCACCTGAATCCCTCCCCCTCTTCGGATTGCCGCTGCAGGGGCACAGCGCCGCGGGGATGCTTTCGGGAAGGCCTTCTCGGGGCACCTGGCCAAGCTGCGAGAGGAGCCCAGCGCGTATGGGAGAGTCGGGTGACCACCCACCCTCACCAGCCCTAATCACAAACCCTAACAAAGTTGCCGTTTTCTCACCTTTGAATTTATGTGTGTGTGTGTGTGTGTGTGTGTGTGTGTGTGTGTGTGTGTGTGTGTGTTTGTGTGTGTTTTGTAGGCTGGCTGATCTGCTGGAGATGCGGGAGGAGTGCCTGCGCGAGTTTAGCTTTATGGACGCGTACAAGTTGGACAAGGTGCGTGAGAACGGGGTGGCGCTGGAGGTGCTGCCCGACCTGCTGGCGGAGCTGGACGGCATGGAGCCGCGCGACCGGCTGCTGGCGCTCATCGCGGGCGTGCTGGCGGCCAACATCTTTGACTGGGGCGCCAAGGCGTGCGTGGACCTGTACAACAACGGCACCATCCTCGAAATATACCGCAAGGTGAGTCAGCCGTCTGCTGATTCCATGAAATTGCACTCGTCATGAAAAAATGGAGCGCATATTTTAAATATCAGATATTTGTTAAGGCGTATGGTTGTGTTACTTTTGTCAGTGAGCTTTTTCGTAGTGTGGAAATTCGTTTGTGTATGTGTATTCATGTCCGTGTGTGTCCGACTATGGTATTTGTGTGTGTGTGTGTGTGTGTGTGTGTGTGTGTGTGTGTGTTTGGACTGAATCAAAATGATTCTGATTTGCCTTGTGATCATAGCTGCATAGTGCAGCAGATATGAACTCTATCCATGCTCTGCGTCTTAATTGGCAATTGATGGTTTGTGCTTGGTCAAAAAGCACTGATCTTATAACAACGGGGTGTCATTGTGCAGAGCCCGTAAAGTTACGCACGGTTGAAGCATCATACCAAAAATATTTTGTGCCGGCTTGCTTTTAGGGCTTGCATCTACTAACCCTACACTTGACGCGCGCGCGTCGTTAGAATGATTTAATAGCAGGTTTGAAGCTTAACTCCCCTTATCATCCATTTGTTGTCCTCCCTGACCCGTCCTCAGGCGAAAACGGACATGTCGCGGCGCCCGTGGCGGGTGGACACCTTTGACGGCCTCGCGGAGCACTGGTTTCGAGGGCGGACGGGGCCGCAGGGGCAGCAGCTGCCCAGCTTTGCGCGGGTGGTCATGTTTGTGGACAACGCGGGCGCGGATGCGGTGCTGGGCATGCTCCCCCTCGCGCGCGAGCTACTCCGCAACGGGAGCGAGGTGGTGATGGTGGCCAACTCTCAACCCGCCATCAACGACCTCACCACTTCGGAGCTGCGCAGCCTCGTGCGCAAGGCGGCCACCATCTGCCCCATCATCGCCGCCGCGCGGGAGGCTGCCAACAGAGCGACGGCGGCCAACGACAGCATCATCCCGCCGCCCCCCGGGGTGCCCAGCCGGCGGGAGAGCCACGACGAAGCGGGTGCGAGCCCCATCCTATGACTGCCTCCTGCTACTGCCCCGCCTCCTCTCCTCCCCTCACGCACACCCATATACGCACACACACACACACACACATACATACACACGTACGCAAGCACATACACTCTTAAACCCCACCCACACACAACACACATGCGCACACAAGCACATGCACGCATGAACACTAGAAAATTCTTTCCACAAACACTCAAAACACACAGAGAAGCACACACACACACACTCACACACACACACACACACACACACACAAGCCTCTAGTCGTTGTCAAGAGAGCAGTTTCCTTCCTGGTCACCCCATCTGCTCCCCGACCACTAGCGAATATTTAATTCCTCTGTGTGAGTACGCGTGAGAGTCGCAGTTCCTGTGTGTTTGTATGCTGCATGACAGTCTTCTGCGGTTCTCTTGCTGGTGAGTGTGTGTGTGAGGGGGGGGGTGGGATAAACAAGAGTTCTAACATTAATATGTTACACTGCGCTGCGAATGCCCAATTGTCGTTTTATGATTTCAAACGCGATGATGAAAACGAAGGGGACGGGAGGACGACGGGGTGCTCACTGCCATCGATGCGTGTTATCACTGAGGGTGAGTTGAGGGTGGGCGCTGACGGTCGTGTATCCCTCTTGCGGACTGCAGACCTGGCGCTGAAGCGCGCCCAGCGGGACACCATCGAACCGCGGCTGTACATCTCCAGCAGCGGCCACGGCTCGCCCTGCCTCGACCTGCGCCGGGTGACGGGGGAGCTGGCGGACGCGGCCGCAGGAACCGACTTGGTCATCATCGAGGGCATGGGACGCGCGATCCACACCAACCTCACCTGCACTTTCACGTGAAAACCCTCTCATGCAATCCTATCTGACCCCTATAGACGATGGTGTTGCCTATTGTGTGTTTAGAACTACAACCCCAGTGGGATGTCACAAGTCGATGCTGCTGCTCGGCTCCTTGCTGACGGCATTTGTTTATGGTTGGCTGCAGGTGTTCTTCTCTGAAGCTGGCCATGGTTAAAAATGCGAGGATCGCCAAAAAGCTGTTCAACGGCAACCTCTACGACTGCATCTGCCTCTACGAGCCGGGTACCGTCGCCGCTGCAGACGGCAGAGCGGTGCAAAGTGGCACGCCAGCTGCTGTCTCGTCCTCCCCCCCTTGAGCTGTCGAGCTGTGTCTGTCTCTTTTGAGAGGGTTCTGAGGCGCTGCAGATGATGATGGCTGCAGACACGCTCGCTGTGAGGATGATAGATCAGAGGTTGACGTGGGAGGGATTTGGGGATTTATATATTATGTATGTAATTTTCTTTCTGCGATGGATGTGTGTTCCTTCCGACTGCCCGACTCCCTCAACCCCTCTCCCTCTTTTGAGTGCTATCTCTTTCGAAGGAAGCACAGCCAGCCGGCCAGTTGCTGCCCCTCCTCCTCCCGCAGGCACTCCAGCGCCACGACGGTCTGTGTTTCCAGCCCCGCGGTGCCGGCTGCCGCCTGCACGCATGTCCCATATCACCAAACCAGCTGATGCTGCCGCATTTTACTGGGCACCCAATGCAAACCCTTATCCCCAAAGACCACCGACCTGCCAGGGCTCTCTCTCTCACCTGAAGATACGCGGCCGTGTGTGCAAACCGTTCCGACGGCAACAGACAGAACCCCTTCACACAGCAGTCGCCGTTCAAGGCATGCTGTTTGCAGGATTCCTGAGTGGAGGAGCGCACACCAACAGCAGGGTGGTCTGAGCGCAGGACAGTCCTGTGACTTTCACCATTGTTGCGCCCCTCCCCCACGAGTCTACCCACAGTCATGTTGTAATACGGCACAAACGGGGAACTTGCATACATTAGTCCTCCCAATGGCAATAGCCCTTGCTCCCGTCTTTACCCCAATACATCGACCGAGCCTGTGGCATATGTTCTTAGTAGAAGGAGAAGAGGGGACTGTAGTCCCTATGACTGCAGCTCATTCCCAACACGTTCCCATTCCTCCCACCCCCAGTCCACACCCACACCCACATTGTCTCACACAAACACTACTTCCC
>JAPMLY010002168.1:40000-62898 GCA_026401115.1 Tetraselmis chui | reverse complement strand
ACACACACACACACATACACACACAGTGTCACACACACATGCACGCATAGACACAAAGACACACACAGTATCAAATTCACACACAAACAAACACATACAGAATGTCAAATTGACACATGCACAAACAAACAGTGTCACACACATACACACACACACAGACCCCCCCCCCCCAACAGACACATACTTACACAATGCACAGTCTCGCCTGAATGCTGCCAAACCAAGCCATATGAGAGTGGGCAGGGGAGCCATGGGCATCGCACCATCGGGGTAGGCGTCATCCGGGGCATGCGCATCATATTTTGAGAGGTGAACTGTAAGGAGAGCTTGGAGATGTTTTCGCCCGCGTGCTGGAGGTCCCGCTTGATGTCCTTGATGTTTTGAGAGAAGCGCTCACAGATCTGGACGGTTGCATGTGGAAGAGGGGGGAAATGGGAAAACATGAAGTGTGAAGTCGCCAGATTCAGTGTCGATAATCTCAGGTTAACATTTCCCGTTTTGATACGGTTTCAGATTCATTCATACGACTTCGATTTTGATACTGTCGCAGCGGAGATTGTGGCCGAGTGACGGATGGGGATATAAGCAATTACATACTTGGCAATCGCGGGAAACAAATGGCTGGTATGAAAACCATCAACACGGGACGCGTCGGAACCGCCCTTTCACGCCATTGCCCTGTAATATTCGTCTGACACTCTGAGAATAAAATGAACAGTACGCAGAGTCCAAACACAGGTGAAAGTGCGTACTTGGGTTGCTCTGTTCCGCTTCGCGCTATTTTCGTTGGATGGTGCCGGTTCAAACGAGCACATTTCATTGTTGTTTTGGGAACTCGAGAGGAATGCAACATTTAATTCTCGGATGATGGACCTCTTAATTCTGCTCTGTAATAGGGCGCGTCATGGAAGCCTTCGTACGACCACGATGACAAAGCGAGAAGGAGCTGCGAGGGAGGCCCCAGAGCCATGGAATGCACCCCATCTTGTGCTTACTGCGACAAATACCAAACTTACGAGAAGAGCTCAACCTGGATTATTTTAATGAGAACAACGTAATGTCATGTATGGCTAGAAGTTATCCATCGGTTGCTCGTTGATTGTTTTACCGTTGCACGCATACGTTGTCTTGCTATAATGCATGGTGCCTTCAATGAACCAACCGATGACTTCGACGCCTTCATCGACTTTACGGAAAACGTGAAGGTGTTATGCTCTGTAATACAGCCCCAAATTATAGACACAGTACGGCAGCAATTATGTTGGCCATCAATGTCGGTAATCAACACTCGTTGAAGTAAGACACCAATTCTGTAACATAGATCTCATTTCTTCAGGTATCGACACCACCAACATCGATTACTATTTGGGGTAAGGGTCACACGCTGCACTGCACCTTCTCCCGCGCTGCGATCCGGCTGTCAAACAACTTCTTGTCCATCTCCATCGCGACGCACATCTTCGCGTAGCTGCTCTTCAACATCAAATACTTCAGCTGCGGCTCCTCCTCCATCGTCAGCTCCACCCACGACCGCGGCACAAACAGGCACTGCCGGCCACAACCACCACCACCCAGCCCTCACGCCCCGCAAGGAACCGCAGCTTTATAAAGCTTGTGCAGTAGTCACAACGCAGTTACTGGACTGTATCGCAACCTTTTTATTGCGTATGTACACTGATTAGTATAACAATCAACTCGAAACCTCGCAAACAATACCCCAACAATTAAGAACCCTAACAGCAAACTTCTTCCCACTGTGTTTAAGCTTGAAAAACGAACACAAACAAATGAGGCGTCACAACCTCTAAGTTATGCAATAACTTTGAAATTACTCGTTTGGGATTTGGTTTATCCGTCTGCTCAATAATCATGGTCAATGTGCTACATACATTTTAAGGGTACACCACCTCGACATCGGAGACCGCGATGGCGGTCTGCGGCTGCGGGGCGCCGGTGAGGATGCCCGTCGTGCCCAGCACGTCCCCCGCGCCAGCCACCCAAAACGGCTGCCCAGGCTCATTCTGCAGCTCCACCGTCCCTTTGCGAATGAACATCAGCCGGTCCATCACGTCCCCCTGCACCAATCACAGTCACAGTCACACACACACACACACACACACACACACACACACACACACACACATACGTACGTACATACATACACACATACACGCATACAAATACACACACACATACACGCACACAAATATAAACACACGCACAAACACACATACATCCCCCACCCACACACACAAACACATACACAATTGGTGCTAGACATGACTACCCTAATTAAAATTTATCCCTTGTTACTTCCACAAAATTGATATTGAAACATATTATACCACAAATACCAAATATATCATCCACAAATAAAACACTAGTGCACATAGCACGGAATTTATTGCAATATAAATTCAAATAACAGAATAAGGCGCGGGCTGGTTGGAGCAGTGAGGTGTGGTTGGGGAGCAGCACCTTGCCGTACAGCACGTCATTCTCATGGAACACAAGCGGTTTGAGCAGATGCGCCAGCTCCACTTGCCGCGGGGCGGACAACACCCCAAACATGCTCGACGACTGCAGCGTCCGCACCTTCTTTGACTCCACCAGCGCTTTGGTGCCGCGTGTGACGCCGTAGTAGCGCGCCTGGCCGTACCATTTGCGCAGCTCGCCGCCTTTTCGAGTGATCAACTGATCCAACAGGATGAAAAACACGCCACCCACCATTGCGCTCACAATCAACACCGCCAACAGCTCCTGCGTCGAGAGCGGTGCAGCACAGGGGATAGCCACCGGTTTGAGCTGCGGGAAACATATATAACAGGCTAAATGTTGACGTATGGTTGAGCTTATGCAAGGTCGGCTGTAATGTGTTTTGAGATCAAATGTCCGTGTTGTGATTCACATCCGTATTCAACTAAAAATGTTTGGAGGTGTTGATAATTATCGTGTGTGTGTGTGTGTGTGTGTGTGTGTGTGTGTGTGTGTGTGTGTGTGTGTGGCAGGGGGTTTGGATGGTTTGCCTTGACAGCCTGAGAGGAGGTGAGGCTTCACATATCTATTCACTGGAGTCGAGAGTAAGCAATTTCAAACCACAACATACGATCATGTTGGTCATTTTAACAACTATTTTCACTAAGATCTATAGAAATCGTGTTCCATTTCAGCTGCACATATCTTTATTTGTTTACGCGTATTATTACATGTAACAAGGGGAGCAGGAATATATATTGTATGATGGGGATGGTGGGCAGGGATTCAGGTTGCGCATGTTAGCCCTGGCAACTTTTTTTTCAGTGTTAGTATTTATTAGTTTAATGCATTTTCAGGTGGGACACCTTGTACTCTTGTTGCTCATCTTCATGCAGCGTGCGGTCCGCCGCACCGAGGGAGATGGGCGCTACCATGGTCACAGTGAGAGCAGCCAACAGCGCACCTGCCGATGGATGCGGGGGCAGAAGGGGCAGAGGCAGAGGTAGGGGTAGGGGCAGAAGGAGCGCCACTTCAACACCCACGCAATTATCATTATCATACGCACATACATTCAGAGATACACACCAAGGTATACACTGTTCCCTTCCATGCATAATAAGCCCACGAGCAGCGGGTAGCCCTTGCTAAATACTGCTTCATGCAGCATGGAGTGTGTGTGTGTGTGTGTGTGTGTGTGTGTGTGTGTGTGTGTGTGTGTGCGTGCGTGTTATTCCTTGACTTGTCTATCTCTAACTCAAAGAAAAAGGCCACAAAGACCAACTAAGCTACTTACTGTGCACAAGTAGGCCACATGCTGGCTCTCCCGACGTTAGGTATCATGGATTGCGATGGTGGCGGTTCTAGGAAGTTCTTAGTTTAGATAAAACTTCTTAAGAGTATAATATTGAATTTGCTTGAGCGTTGACACATCATAAATTGTAATAAAGCCACAAGTGCTATGCATGGCAGCAGCAGAAGAACTGGCGCGAGGCCGGAAGTAGCATTCAGCACCACCTACCTCCTCCGAAGGCCTCCATGACGCCCGTGACGGTGGAGTTGGGCTGCCACTGCAGCCCCAGCACGCTGCCGAGGGGGAGAGACACCGCGCTGAGGAAACCCACAAAGACGCACGTCGCCAAATATACCCAAGAGAAGGGCACCTCGTCCCACTCCAGCGGAACCGCTACAGCCGTGTCGCCCGACGAGGACGTCATCCCGGCAGCGACAGCTTTTCCAAGTCTCGGCGGTCACGCTCCTACAGGCTGATCAGAATGTATATCGTCGCCACTTAATGTGTAGCAAACGCATGTGCTAAGGTCTGGCGTCACTCGCCACGAGCGCCTTCACGGCCTCCCGCAGTGGAAGAAGAGAAAGTGCGTGTGAATCGCGAATTCGCGGTGGGGGCGGTTCTTAATATATTGCCATAACGGAGCCGCTTCTGCTGCCGGTATATAAATATAAATGCCAGAGCGGGAGTAATAGCCGCCTCTGATCTTGACTGGTCTTCGAGCGCGGCAGTAGTCAAAGGGTCAGCACCAATCGTCGAAGGCTGGCGCGGGACTCGTGCAGCGCTGGTCGTCGGTGCTGTCATTCTCCAAACAGTGATGCCGATGAGCTAACGACAACATACAGTGACAGTGAAAACGAGTACCTGCACCGGGTACCATCAGGGTCATAGCGTAAATCCTAGAGCCCTAAGCCCTACAATCGCATCATATTTGCACCAGCAATACAGGTACGGTCAAATGTACCCGTACCTAGCACGATCATATCTCTTTTTGAACTTTTGATGTCTTTACGAAGATTTTTTTACAAGAAAAGCAAAGCGGAAAGCACCACCACTACTTATGGTCAGATTGATTTGAATCTAGAGGTTTGCATATCCAATATCATGTGTACGGGACAGTAACTCTAGCGGTTACTGTTACCGTTAATATCGGCGCGTCTCGCCTGCAGGGCAACCACCTTGCCCGAACAGTTAGACGCAGCCAACGACCAACGACTTCCCCAACGGTCAGCTCTAGCTAGCCCGTGCCTTATAAGCCGTAGCTAGCCACGAGCCTAGGCACTCTCTGCTTTCGCGCTCAGCCAATCTAGGCTTCGCGCGAATGCAGTCTCGACTCTCGTAGTCGAGCAGGGTGTCAGTTTTACCTTTTCGTCCCATGCGCACTCGAGCGTCACGCGACACTTCCCCTCGTTCAGCTACGCAGTTCCCCAATATGCAGCCTGAGCAGTCTACGTCCGCCGCAGCGGCCGACCCTCACGCTACTACACTCGAACAACGCACAGCCGAGCAGATTCGTACGGCAGTTTTGGCATCGGAGCAACGGATTACTGAGCAGTTTTTGGCGGCTAACGCTGCCTTACTCGCTCAGCTCCGACCGACGACAGCCACACCTGCTACTACTGATCAACAGCAGTCCATTCCCACCGACGCGACCACAGCGACGGAGGGTGGTAAGGAGGCCCCCGAGCCACCTATCGACCTGCTCGACGACGAACCCGACCCCTCCGCGGCCGAGTTTGTCGACTTCACCTACTACGGCGAAGTCATCCCGGCCGGCCTCGAACGTCCCCCCCGAGACGTCGAGGAGCCACGTCTGTGGACTCTCACGGACGACACCGCCCGTGCCCTAAGCGACAAACGCACCCAAGCGGCATACGACGAGTACCTACACATCGGGTGCTATGCCTTCTTCGACAGTTGCGCCAACGCGGCAATTGGCGAGGCTTTGGACGCGTTGTCGCACGGCCCACCTCTACCTACAGAGCAGGCGGCAGCGATTGCCCTCATCCGAGCGGGCCATCGCACCCACACAGCGACGGAGGAGGCCGCCCGTACTCGATTGGGCTTCCTCCGCCTCACCAAGGGCGGACAAACGAGCACGGATGCGGACCGCGTGTTCGCCGAATTGGCACACGAGCGCTTCTGCCGACCGCGTCCTACCGCGGTCTCCGGCACATTGGACGCGCTACGCCAAGCTTTTGTCGACCGCACGCTTGAAGTCAGCTTACACGCTGCCAGCAAGGCTGCCGCCGGCGCCGCTTTCGCGAAGATCACACCGGACAAGCCCAACGGCCCCGACGCTCGGAACCGCAAAGCCGCCGCCGATAAACGCAAGGCCGCCGCAACAGCAGCAGCCGCGGCACGAGCAACCCTCCCACCCAAGCCGACCGACTCGGCTAAAACCCCAAGCAAGAAATGATGGTGTAGCCCGCCGCGCCGATTCCTGCTCCCCGACATCTTCCTTCATGCGCCACCGCGTACGTCGAAAATGGCGGGAGTGGGAGCGCATCGGCGCGAGCGGCCAAGTCCTAAGTTGGATCCGCCACGGCGTACGTGTGAAGTTCAAGCACGGCCTACGTCCCAAGCCGTTCAACCATGGCATCTCCATGCTAGACGCCACACCCGACCAACTCGAGTTTCTCAACTCGGAACTACCACGCTTCGAGGCTTGCGGCGCGTGGGAGCGCTCTACGAACCCACGCTACGTCTCCCGGATGTTCTTGGTTCCAAAACCCGGATGCAATCAATGGCGCTTGATTATCGACCTTCGCGAACTCAACCGCTACTGCTCGACGTTCAACATGACTTGCGAGACCCTCAAGCACCTCCGCCATCTATCTCGACCGGGGGACTACTTCGTCTCACTCGACCTCGCCGATGGGTACTACACCCTTGGCATCCGGGAGGAAGACCGGGATTACTTCACGGTCAACTACCGCGGCACCTTGTGGCGCCTCGCGTGCCTCCCCATGGGGTGGTCGGGCTCCGCCTACTACTTTTGCAAACTCACGCAAGTGTTTACGAACCACCTACGCCGCCCACCACCTCCCACGCCCGCAGCTACACCGGCCGACCCACGCCGCCCGTCCAAGCGCTTCCTCCGAAACGCGCGATGGCGAGGAACCCGACTACTTCCCTACATGGACGACTTCCTCTTCTTGGCGGACTCCTACGACGATGCACTCTTACTTCGGCAGCGCGTCCAAGCCCTGCTCGACAGCCTCGGCCTACAGCGCAACCCCAAGAAAGGTGTGTGGACGCCAACGCAAGTCGGCGACCACTTGGGCCTCACGGTGGATTTACACCGCGGCGAGTTTCGCGCCCCACTCGCAAAACTGCACCACCTCGCACAACACGCTTCGGCCTTGCTCGGACGAGCAGCGTCCAACGCACGATGGCTACCCACACGCCAACTCGCAGCCTTCGCGGGAAAAGCGCAATTTCTCTACCTCGCCATCGCGCCCGCCCGATTCTTTTTGCGCGAGCTCCACAACGTTTTGGCTACCCGTACCGGTTGGGGGGGACGCGTGCGCCTCACCCACCAACTCCGGCGCGACCTCGAGTGGTGGCGCACGGTACCCTCCCAACACAACGGCCGGTCGATCTACAAGCCCATCGAGACCGCCTATTTGCACGCCGACTCGAGCGACTACGGATGGGGGGCCGTCCTCAACGAGGACGCCAATTACCAAGCCCGCGGATTTTGGAGCGCCACCGACCGCCTCCAACACATTACGTGGAAGGAGCTTCGGGCAGTCCGGCACGCGGTCGAAACCTTTCTCCCGCAACTCCGAGGACGACAAGTCCTCCTCCACGAGGACAACACTGCCGTGGTCGCCGTCCTAACCAAGCTAACTTCCCGGTCGCCCGTCATGATGACCGAGCTACGGCGTTTGTGGTTCCTACTCGACACCAACGACATCCACATCCGCCCACGCTACATCCGGTCGGCCGCCAACGTCTGGGCCGACACGCTCAGCCGCGAACTGGACTCCGAGGACTGGCAGCTAAACCCTCAACTCTTCAACCACCTCCAGCTTCGGTGGGGCCCGCATACAATCGACCGGTTCGCGTCTATGCTCAACACGCAGCTGCCACGCTTCAACGCCCGCTGGCGCGACCCCTTGTGCGAGGACATCGACTGCCTACACCTCCCCGACTCGGCGTGGAAACGCGAGAACAACTACTGCAACCCCCCTTGGTCGGCCCTACCCGCACTCGCCGCGAAACTCGAACAAGCTCAAGCCGAGGCAACAGTCATCGCCCCCTACTGGCGAAACAAAACATGGTACCACGCGTTCGCCCGCTTGGCCACCGAGACCGTGCACTTCCTAGCGTCCCGCGACCTGTTCTTCCCCGGCAGGCTAGGCAAGCAAGAAGGGGTCGGACCTCCCGCTTGGAGCATCGTGGCCTTTCGGCTAGCACCCCCGCTTGGCTCTACACCCGACGCGGTGCGATTGGCCGAGCGATACGCCCGGACCGATTAAATGCGCCTGGACAGGACGTCCGCCCTCTGCGTACAGGACCCCCGCGCTACGAATTACGCCTCGAAGCAGCACCGTCGCCCTGGTCCTCCGAATTAGCTGAAACTTTTCAAGACCTCCTAGGATCAGATAAGCTCGGGGTTACAGCGGTTGCCCTACTCAGCAACTCGCTAGCGCCCTCGACGTACTTGAGCTACCAGAGCGCAATTCGACAGTTTTTTATTTTTTGTGCAGAAGAAAATATCGCCCCGCTACAGGCCACGCCGGCCACGATGGTCCGCTACACGGCCTGGCTAGCCCTCTTGGGAACGGTCGCTGCCAGCTCGCTGCAGCCTTACTTCAGCGCAATTAACAAGTACTTCCGCGACCACCGGCGCCAACCTATCGCCGTGGGCGAACTCCTGGCGGACGCCCGCCGTGGACTCGACATGCTACAGCGCCGCCTACTGCCCACCGCCGCTCGCCTCCCGCTACCCGCACAAGTCGCGCTGAACATCCTACACGCCGCCAACACCCTACGCGGCACTTTCACGTGGACCCCTGCTGCCCTCCCTCAGATGCAGCGCTTCAGGGCCTGTTTAGCGGTGTGTGTCAATTACACTTTTTTCTGCCGCGCCGAAACTGGCGCCCGCTGCCAGACCGGCGACCTAGTGGTCGACAGGCCCTCTCAACAAATCTGCTTGTTCGTACGTAAATCTAAAGGGGACCAGCGCCGCGACGCGGCAGATAAACCTGTCATCGCTATCCCGGTCGCAGCTAACCCCGTCATGGCAGACCTGCTCATCTACTACACGGAGCAGCGCGCGACTTTCTGCAAAAAATTTTACAACACGCCACCCCCACTCGCCTTTTGGAGCTGCTCCCCTTCTGAGCCTTCCGCCGAGTGGGGCGCCGCGGCCACCATCTCCGCCTGGCTCACCCTCGCCCTCCGTACCGTCAACTCCGCCGCCCCCGCCGGTTTCAAGTGGACATCGCACAGCCTACGGAAAGGCGCAGCGTCCGCTGCCAGCTGCATCGGCGCCCCCCTCCCCGTAATCAAATTTATGGGTGGCTGGGCCAAAAACAGCTCGGTGACCGAAGGAAAATATATTGACCCAACCATGACCCCAACCTCTGCTGCTTGGCGGTTCTTCGGCTGGCTCACTCCGTCCCCCCCGCAACACTAATTCTGGCTGTGCAAGCCTTTGGCTTTAGGTTACTGGCAAAACGTGCCCTAGGGTAAATGGTCAGATTGATTTGAATCTAGAGGTTTGCATATCCAATATCATGTGTACGGGACAATAACTCTAGCGGTTACTGTTACCGTTAATATCGGCGCGTCTCGCCTGCAGGGCAACCACCTTGCCCGAACAGTTAGACGCAGCCAACGACCAACGACTTCCCCAACGGTCAGCTCTAGCTAGCCCGTGCCTTATAAGCCGTAGCTAGCCACGAGCCTAGGCACTCTCTGCTTTCGCGCTCAGCCAATCTAGGCTTCGCGCGAACCCACCCACCCATCCCTATAATCCTGCGCTAATTGACCCCCATACCCTGTCTGTGGGTATCTTTTGGCCAAATTGTAAGCAAGCTGACATCTTTGGCAAAACGTGCCCTAGGGTAAACAAATGGATACAACGTAAGTATCCGTACCCGTATATTGCAAGGGAAACAAGTAGGATTAGGTCCAACCGGGCAGCCGGCCGCCGCACGAGCCAGGGCAGTCGAGAGAAAGCCTGACTGGCATCCATCCCTGACCTATCATTGCTATTATGTCACAAGCGGCACTGCCGTGCTCACCGATGGTCGCAGCACTCACTTCCAGCAGCACCAGTACCTGAAGCTGTATGTTGATGCGCCGAGGGGGCGCGCCGATAATTGCTCGACCGCTGAGCTTCAACAACCGAAGAATCTATGAGTCTTCGACTTTTCAGCCCGCGCCTTATTTTCCCGGCAGCCAGCAACGGGGGTAACATGCAGCAGTGGTGCTTATGGGCTCCCTCACACGTTGCTTGCCTGCACGCCCGACTCCAGCGGTAGCCAGTCTTTCGGGGTACTGTTCGCTTCGCGGTCGCCGGTCTTCGCCTGACGACATAAACGCCGGGATCACTCCGCATTGGGCGCCTCGTCAAGACTGCTCTCAACCGCCATGCCCTCCTCAGCACCACACCCACCGATGGGGGCGTCGGGTCGACGACGCCTCCTGCTACGGATATGGTTGCGCCCGTGCTTGCTCTGCCTCGCGGCGTGGGCGTCGTGTGTCGCCGTTTTGCTCTGCACCTCGCTCGCCGTCCCACCCAATAGCCGACTGGGCGGCGCGCTGGTGCTGCTTGCTCCCGGGTCCAGCTGGGCGCTGGGCAGCTGCCTTGGCGCGTGGGTACTGGGCGGGCCGGAGCGTAGAGTGGACTGCGCTGTAGCGTGGGCGCACGTGCAAGTGGAGGTGGGTAGCTGCGGCTCCCACGCCCGCCCTCTCGTCACTCCCCTACCCACCGAATCAATTACAGTAAGGGGGGATTACAGGGGGGAGGGAGGAGAAGATTGGATGGAAGGGTGGTGTGGGGATGATCACGAGTAGCTGCATAGAGGGGTGTTGTGACTTGCACTTCAAGTGAAGGGAAGGAGTAACTTCAAAGGTCTTGCAAAGAACAACTGTGCTGCTGCATATCCATTTGAGAAGGGTGGGCATAGAAAGGGGGGGGGGAGAGGGAGGAGGGGGTGTTTCATACGGATGTGCAGCTGATTCGGGGAAAAAGGAGGTGATGCCCTTCCTTTGATATTAAATGGCGCTGCCATGAAACAGGTCAGCAGACACCGACAGGGAACTTTGTCAAGTCCCAGTCCTAGTTGAGCGACGTGGACAGGGGTTAGTCTTCGGGGGACAGAGGCGACAGAAATATGGACAAGCAGTCAGTAATTACTGAGTAGAGGGAAGACAATCCTTGTGTTTGGTGTCACCTGGCTGCAGAACCAAAGACGTTGAAGGACACAATGTCAATAAGTATTTACAAATGCATAAAGTCATAATTCGCCCACACATGTGTAATGTGTGTGCGTGTGTGTGCGTATGTTTTGTGTGTGGGGGGGGGGAGGCTGTTAGTATCATAAAATATGGAACAGCACAGCTGTGTGAAGGGTTCAAAGTCGGATGGTTGAGTTGTGGAGTGTATCGACGCGTCACACGGCATCGGCAGTATTCAAGTGCATAACTACATGATTTATAAAGGGTGAGTGGGGCGACATGAGCTGCACTTTTCACGTTACATAGTAAGGGAGTTGTGTGCTGGAATAAATGCAATTCTCACAGCACAAAGGCTGCGCTGCGCTTGATGCTATCAAGCAATTGTCGATTCCTTCCATCAATCCACTCTCCACCTTTCCTCAGAAGCAGCCGATATTCAGAGTAGTCTAGTTTCCCTCTTCACTTCCTCCCACTGTGGTTTTCGGTGCGCCATCGCAGGCGTTGGACTTGCCAGGCAAGGCGCACGACAGCATCCCCTCGCACCCCACCACACCCCCGCCGCGCTTCATCCACTTCATCCTCACAAAGCCGTTGCCAGGCAGCGCGCGGGACCTGGCGTGGTGCGCCCTGGAGGCAGCGGTAGCCATGGCCAACACGAGCGTGCGCCCTAGCCCCCCACTCCTGCTTTCCCAGCCGCATCGTCACACGCCCTTCCCTTTTCAACGCTCTACATTCAAAGACTTATAAATATGTACCATATCACATAAAAGTAATGGATTAGATGTATAGATGCAGAGTACGTAAGTGACAGACTGAATCAAGAAATGGTTAGTTGGATTTATGAATGAGATTGTGGGCGGATATGTTACTGAGTGTATGGAAGGGTTGATAGCTAAGTACTTGATATAATGAAATATGGGACAGCCAATGGAAGGTTTTATGAATGAATGAATGAATCAGTGGATGGTTGGATGAAAGAGTGCGCATGTGAATGGACAAGTGCTGGAGGAGTGAAACAGTGGAGAGTGATGTGAAATGGAAGCTGAAATGGATGAAGCTACACCTTCTTCCACCTCCCGTAACGCACACCATATGGTTGATATCTAAGGCTCGCAAGGATGTTATTGCCACTCGCAGGAAAGCGCGCCCGAGGTGCGGCTGTGGGTGGAGGACCACTCCCCGGCGCAGCTGGCAAAGCTGTCGCGGGAGCTGGCGAATCGGCGGCTGCGCGTGGTGGTGGCCTCCTTTCTGCGTGCGCTGAGAATGGAAAAGGAGGAGGCTACCTTTGCGGGTGCAGGGCCGGGACTGAGGCGACTGGAGGCCTGGATCCTGCGGGAGCACTCCAGCCTGGATGAATACGCTTTCGGGCCCGCTCTGCTCTCCGATGCCCTGAGGTAAGTATCATGCCAGCGTCAGCGCAGGCAAAAAGGAAAATTCTGGCGAAAAGCCAACTTAGGTTAATGTGCTTTGTAATATGTCTATTTTCTTGCTTGCATCAACATCTACATGGTTGGGTGTGTGTGTGCGCGCGTGTGTGTGTGTGTGTGTGTGTGTGTGTGTGTGTGTGTGTGTGTGAATGTCATGCCGGGAAAAAGGAAAATTCTGTTAAACGGCGTGTACTGAACACATTGTCTTTGCACGCGCGCGCGGGCGTGTGCGTGTGTGTGTGCGCGCGCGTGCGTGTGTGTGTGTGTGTGTGTGTGTGTGTGTGTGTGTGTGTGTATGTGAAGGTGTGTGTATGTGTGAAGGTGTGTGTGTGTGTGTGTGCTAATGTCATGCCGGGTAAAAAGAGAGTTCTGTTTAATGGCGTGTACTGAACACATTGTATTTGCACGCGCGCGCGCGCGCGTGTGTGTGTGTGTGTGTGTGTTTGTGTGTGTGTGAGTGTGTGTGTGTGTGTGTGTGTGTAACTGTGTCTGTGCCTATGACTGCATGCGTCTCTGTCTAATTTCTGTGAACTTGCGATTTGCTTCAAGCGATACAAAGTAGTGTTACATACAAAATGTCGTTACGATACAATGGGCTTTCAGTAGTTTCTACGTAAACTAAAAAGGCGGCAGAGCGCAAAGCGAGGTGGCCATATCATATCAGATGACAGGTGGGAAAGCGAGGAATCATGCAATGGGTGGAGTGAATGAATAAAGGAGGCACTTGTCACATGTGAGGCGGCGCTGAAAGCAGAAAGGCAGCTCCACCTCATGTTAACACTTGAAAGGTTGGAATATGTGGCTTCGATGATGTCGCGTCGTCACAAACGCAATTGTCGTGTTTGTTTTGCTTGTTGGGAGGTACACAGCATTGGGCAACGAGCCACATGATTTGATTCACTGAGTGTGTTCCTTGCCACGCTTTAGGGTTGAGAAAGGAAGGGGCGCGGTAAATATACAGACAGTTGAAAAAAGGGCAGTCGGGTAGCAGCATTTCCATCTTTACAGACTAATTTCAAATAGGAAAGGTATGGAGGCACACCTGGTTGCGTGTCGTGACCTTTGTTGTCGCCAATCTCAACCTCGAATCCAACCCGTCACGTTTCTCAAGACAGTGCCGGCAAGGGTTTTCGGGGTTTTCGGGGTTTAGGGCCCATGCAGCATGAGATTGTCGTGTCGTCCATATGTTGACGTTTCATTAACTTTTTATAATACCAAAACATTGACATTGGGAAAAGCGGAAATGAAAGGAAAAAGCAGAGAGAGCACAGCCGACGACTGCGTTGAGCACAATGTCAATGTTAAAGATAAAATTTTGTTAGAAGAAAGAATTTCTTAAGCTTTCGTGCGCGAGCAGGGTGGCGGTTTTGGGCCGCTTTGGCGGCCTCTACCTCGACCTCGACATGGTTCCCTTGGGCGCGGGCCCCCTCCGCCTCCCGGACGGCGCCCTCGTCCTGCAAAACACCGCAGTAATCGCCCGCCCCACCGCCCCCTCTCCCCCCTACACCCTTGCTGCCCACCACCCTGATCCATCACCCCTGCTATCTCACCAACTATATCACAATGTCAACTGACCCTTGCTGTGCTGTGCTGTGCTGTGCTGTGCTGTGCTGTGCTCGGGTATATTCTGTCATGCAACGCCTAACTCACAAAAGTCAAAGGCTTTTGTGATCAACGGCGGTGTGATGCGCATGGACCGAGGGCACCCCTTCCTGCTCCTCCTCGAACGAGATTGGCTCGCCTTCGTCGACCTCTACCGCCACTCCCCCAGGTCGACAACCACCCCACCGCCTCACTGAAACCCTAAACTGGACCTATTCACAATCCCAAGCTCCATTTTGTTCTCGCTGGTAAAATTGCGCCCGTGCGCAAATTGAATAGGCCACTTGAGATGGTTGTATGACAAAATATAAACTAATCAGGGTACCATATTTTTGAATATGACACCTTTGAGAAATTGTTAACGACCCTCGAGTTTATTAATTAGGAATCCTTTGTAAAAAAGGGTCAGGAGAATAATTTGTTGGATCATTAATTAATAAGTGAAAAAATTAATTATTGGGACACCTCTGGAAAATTTATTAGTACCTCTAAATTGTGTAATCTATAATTTAGGTGAACAGGTTCCTCCCCCAAACAGATATCCTCACGGTTTGTCATTCAAGGCTTCTTATGATTTTACTTGAAAGGGTGAATTTATAGGGTGTATACCACTTGACCTACGTAAACCCTATTTCTCCCTCGTCGCTCATTAGTATGTTGCGCACTGACGTGCTTTCTCCCCGCAGGTGGGGCCTCCTCGGGCCCGCGCAGCTCACGCGTGCTTACATGGCCGCCGATGGCGCTGCGCTTCACCTCTTCTCCGCCCACTTGTTTGAGCCGAGGTCGCTCGGGAAAGGGATGTCGGAAGAACAGCTCCTCAAGTGTCTTTTCCTCGACGATGCGGTGGCAATCCACTTCAGCGGACGCGCCAAGGTAAGTGTTGTATCATGCACTGTTTTATGTCAGGGAGTTTGATTCTGTTATAAAAGCATTGATACATCAATTTTGTGTGCTTTAATTTGAAATGTGATACTATATGATCTATTATTTCAATTTTAAGTGATTTGATTTGAAATATGATATTATATATATATCATTTCAATTTTGTGTGATTTAATTTGAGCTAGAATATTTCACTACATATATAATTTCAATTCTTCGGAATCGATGCTATTCTCGTTATTAATTCTTCGCTTGCAATCCTTCCCGCTTGTGATGCCCCACAAAACTGTATATGATCCACACGCATAATGTTATTGTAGGACGAGCCACGAATGCCGGAGTTGCGCGCCCCGTGCGTAGCGGATCGTTTGGCCGCTTCGTGTCCGAGCACCTCGAGAAGATGTGTCGCTCGCGGATGGGGGGTACCACAACGACGGCATTGATGAGTGCCGAGGATGAGACTTTGCCTCAAAATTGCGCATGTTACCAATAAGACAACGCCGTGCAACATTAAAGTTCACGCACATTCATGCACAAAGTTGAACATCTCGCCGGATTTTGTTTAGTTGTCCATTCCACAATTTCATAGTCTTGTCTTTCACAACTCTCGCCCACCAATAATGATAAGCATGCGAGGTGAAATCATGCACCCAATATACCCGTATGGATTCCTCGCCGATGAGTTGGTCCAAAGCGGAAGCGACAATTGAGATTCAAGTCGGGGAATTCACATGAAACATGCGGAATGCGCTCTATTTGTAAGAAATTGTCAACCGGGTGACCGTGTCTAATGATAAGAGGCTCCTATTATCCCTATAAGAGCACCGTTTCATCTCGTCCTCTCTCGTCGTGAAGACGTGCACAAGCTCCCACGGTCAGTACCCAGTCTGTCAAGCATGTTGCCCTCCGATACTTCAAAAGACTCCCGTTCAAGACTTCTTATTCAAGGCCGCCATCGTGCCGGCAAGAGTACCGAGAAGACCATGACCTCTCTTTCGCTTTTAGGCAGGCCATGCCCCGTTTACACATGCTCACCCTCGCGATGCCACAAACGGAGGGAGGGAGGAGGGTGACGGTGGGAGGGGTGCGGCGATGTGTAAACATAAACCCTAAATCCTTCTTCAACTACCTCGGCGATGGTTGGGGGAATGCGGTGAGTTGAACGCGCTCTACTGTTAAGGTGTTGACTTTCTAATCGAATATCATGGGTTTATGTCCAGTTACACATCTGGGTCATCCTCAATTACAAGCACTATCTATAGGAAACAGGACAAAGGAACCAAGAGGACAAGAGGGTCACTACATCCAAGGTACCGCATGTAAATACTCGTATTATTAATTGCTTATTATATATGTTTTATTTGCGTCAATCATACTTCACATGCACGCGAGATTCACTCGCCGCCCTCATTTGAATGTCTGCTCACCGACAGAGCTAAGCCCCGACTGAATGAGGGCTGTGTGTGCTTAATCAGCCTTTGGCGACCGTGAAACCCGCGGCGGACTAAGAGATGGCGGTGAAGCTGATTGCAACCATTGTAATACTTCTTAGTGCATTTTTCTCAATGCCTTTGTTTCGAGTGAATATACCAAAGCCGACTACCTCCGACGAGCCAGGAAGGGGTGGTCGCCGGCTTAGCCACGAGTGATAATCTCCTATGCACGGAACGCGGCGGTGCATGTACCTGTGCCTAACCATTTCTACTTATTTTTTGACAAAAGTTAAACCCTAAAAGCCCTAAATCGATAAAATTTTAGCCCTTGTTTAATTTTGTTAAGTTACTACAGGCTGGCCATCTCCAGGGCCTCCACCGCGTGGCTGCTCGAGAGGGAGGAGGCGCGGAAGATCATGAGCTGCAGCACCATGAAGGACCGGGGCGCCTCCGCGGCCATACGGAGCAGCGCGGAGCGAGGGAGGCGCCAGAGCTTGCAGGGCGCGGAGAGCACCTTGGCGCTGAAGGAACGAGGCCGCTGCAGGAAAAAGTCCAGGTCGCCCAAGATGCCTCCCGGCCCGTACTCCACCAGGTGCACGTTCTGCGGGGCTGCCTGCGCATGTTGGCGTAGCGGGGGTGACGAGGTCGCGCCCGTTCATTCAAATATCAACATACGGAAATCAGCCAGATTGTGTAATCAATATTACGTAATCGGATATTGTAATCAATACATAAATCAACCAACAAACGGACAATTTTATCTTCGGCGGGTGACTTCAGTGGAACTTATATTTGTGAACGGAGGGTCGTCTTGCGCCTCAGCTGTTGCTGTGGTTTGGGTCCCTTGTATTCCGCTCGTCCGGTCGCTAAACCCCAAACCCTGCCGAACCTAAACTTTACTTTTCATTAATGTTGGCGTTATGTTATCTGTCACATTGACTTGCCATTTTGGCGTATTACCATTCCGGAATCCACACTGCATTGTTCGGTATTTATTTGAAGACTACGACGGTCCATTCGGTGTTCACACCACTTCTTCTTCGCCGACCAAAAACGATGTCAAATAATATGGCAGACAGGCGCTACATATTTTGGTGCTTTTGCCTCTTCTTTCGCATTTATTTCCAAAAAAAATCGTGAATGCGAGCGTTTTTTGGGTTTATTTTCATCCCTTCTGTTCGCACAATCAATGCAGGCGCATCGCAACTTATATAAAGACTTTAATCTGTTTTGCTCTCTAATCGCGTTTTGTGACTTTCCCCCAAACAGCGGATTTCAGCGACAAGACCTAATGTCAAACCCCATTATCAGTCTACACGAAACCCTATTAATATTACGCGCGTGGAATAAATTTAATGCGCATCGGTAAATCGTATCTTTTCATCCGATAATGACAACGTATTTATGGGATTTATGTGGGGCGAGGGTTGTTTCGTTGCATTTTCCATAATACGCGCGTGTATGCGTCAGTGAAAGAATGCTATGTGAGAGTTCGACACCCTTTCTCTCCCTTCTTGACGACGGACGTTGATGTTGTCGACTGTCCGCCGACAATTGGGGTCGTCGCTGCCCACAAGAGCTGAGAATCGCAAAAGACAACACACGCCAGTACGACACTGCAACAGCGCAACTTTAGCTTATTTCCCAGCGCGGCCGAGTTACTCGACGATTGCATGGCTGTGTTCGTATCCATGTGAGGACCACATAAACCGTATCACGTCATTTTCGACCCCTTTTCCCAAACACCATACGGCGACACAGATCACTCACTGCCGCTACTTGAATTGATGAAAGTCAACCCCACTGATTTCCATCGAAACACACTTGACCTAAAACCATCAAGCGAAATACTTCGCGAGTTGTCACAGCCCGTCGAGACATGGCAGCGCCACTGATAAAAAGTGCCGTACAGTGCGCGGAAAAAAGGAGGCGCATTCGTCGCTACCTGTGCGCCGCCGGGGGTCTCGTGGCCCGTGACCTTGTTCCACAGCAGCCGGAGCTGCCCATGAGAGGACTCGTCCGAGTCGCAGAGCAGGTTGCTGCCGTCATCGGGGTACTGGTACTGCATGGTATGCAGCAGCATGTGCGTTTTGTGGCCCACGGTGCGGGTGTACGTACGGTCGATCTGAAAAAACACGCGGCACCGGACGACGTACAAGTCAGAAATGGGGGGGGGGGGGGGGGCGTCTTGACGTACAACGATAGCCAATATCGGATAAAATTGCGGACGAAACGGCTCTTTCTCGTAACGTCGCATCATTGTTTGGTGTTGGAAAGAGTCAGGGTGCCTGCATTGTACAACTACTGCGAAAACAGTCAGCACAGTGGTGTACGAGAGGGGAGGGGGGTGGGCGGAGTGACCTGGCAGCCGATGAGTCCACTCTGGATGATGTACACCTCGCCAGGTGGCTCGCCGCGGGAGAACAGAGTCGCGCCCGCTTCCAGAAACTCCATTTCGTCGAGGAAGGGCTCCATCTCGGCCGCCACCGCCGCCATATCACCCACCATCTCCACTGTCAACCCAACACACCCGCGCTCTCAGCGCCTCCTCAATCCGACTCTCGGCGAAAGGGGGTCGGCGTCGTCAAACAATTCGCCGAGTCCACAGACAAATATCACCTTAAGCACTGCGACACCGTAGAAAAACTATATTGGGAACTAAGGATTGCATGTGTACCTATCACCCCTTTTAATTTCCTGTAATTGGCTGGCATTAACTAAAAGCTCGACAATAAGTGGCAGCAAATACTAAACGGCTGAAAATAAAACAATTAAGCTGTAATGTGTTGTTGTGCCGGGGTATCTCAGGGGTGACAGTCGATTGGTACGTCATTTGGATGTTACATTTACATGTGAAACAATAATGCGGCAAGTACAAGTACAGGTAGCAATATAATTCATTGGTCAAGTCGTTTATTATTTACACAAGTTGTTTCAAGAAAGTTCAAACTAACATGTGACTGTTAATAATCAAAGTGCGCGTCTAAAGCCTCCAAGGCACGATTCTTCAAGGCAGCGACACACCTGATGAAATGAGCATAATGAACTGGATTGCGGCAGTGTAGAACCACATCCATTGGAACGGTTAACGAAATATCTTACCAGGCTTTGTAATTTTTGAATGTTTAACGTGCTTATAACTTGCTTATGCGTCGTATATACCTGCAATAGGATAGGATAGGATAGGATAGGATAGGATTGGATAGGATAGGATTGCTAATAAGAGTAAGATCCCATAAAACAGGATAAACACTACAGCTTTAAAAAATTAAATAACAAAATGTAGAATAATACCTAAAAAAGGGCAACGTTGGCGGGATTGACAAATTGAATGTGCAGTTCATTAAAAATAGAGCTCGCTGAATTATGTGTACCCCGAATAAGATAAAACACCGCATAAGAGAAGCCCGTTCCCTCAATAATTGAAAATCACCACATAAAATAATTCACCATTTCACTGTTTTTTGCCAACAACACGCTAACATTACTTTCCATCTTTTCATATTCTCACTGAGAATCGCGACACTTGCCGAACCCTGAACCACAAAACCCTAAATCGAAAACACAGACAAAGAATATCCAGAGCCTGACAATGCACGCAAATTACGAAATTGAACATGGAAACAAATGCAACATGGGTGGGAACCCGGGTGTTTTATACCCACAAAAATACTATTATTGTTTGATTGAGCTGCACATACGAGGGCAGGAGCCCCTCTGTGTAATCAGCAGTTACGCGAGTCATATTCTGCGTAAATTGCCGAATGAACCAAATCAAATCGGAGTCGGCAGATCTTGGAACGTCTCAAAAATGTACAAAATGTGCTTAAATTTGCGATATAGCTTGAGGAAAGCGGTGGTGGAGAGAAGGGGATGGAGGGGAGAGGGGGATAAGGCGAGGTGACAATGTTTATTCTCACCGGGTAAAAGCGGCCGCTCCCGCCATTCCAGCGATCGGTTGGCTTCCAGGATGGCGCGAAGGGAGATGGAGTCCTCGTGAGCCTGCGACAGTAGGTAGATAGTAACCCTCAGCGGTGCGCAAAGCAAAAAAATGACAAAGCATAGCCAAAAAGGATACAACTGAGTGGGGCAATGATACGAAAGGGGTGGGAAAGATACAGGGCAGGCGCCATATTGGACGGCCGTGCTGAGCAGCGCCTCCTCGCAGTACTGCAGTCCGCTGCTGAGACTGTCGAACACGAGGCATGTGGCCGTCTGTGACGCGACTGCCGCCTCCGCGTCCGAGGGTGGCCCGCGGTGGATGGTGCCGCCCGCCGCCACACCGTGCGCCACCAACAGGCGATGGATGTAGAGGCGGGTGGGGGGGATGTGCGCGATGATCAGCTGGACGCCCTTCTTCGTCAGCCGCTGCCGCAGCACATTCAGCGCCTGCCAAAACCGCGATGGCAAGTCCAGGGCATTCAGCCAACCACACACGCACACACACACACACACACACACACACACACACACATACACACAAACTCGCATTCAAACAATAATTAGCTCAATTTTCGAAGCAAATGGTCCGTGACAAGAAATTATGTCGAGTTATTTTGATTTGATTGAAATTGCAAACGCAAATAGTTTAAAATTTTCCATAGTAAAAATACGATAATTACTTTCGTTGTGGTCAAATCAACATTGCTAAAAAAAAAGTTATTCTTGTATGTGAAGTTTAACTGGTTGGGAGGGAAATACTGCAAATATATTTTTGCGCCAATAGCAAACGTCAGCGGAAAGGATAGCGATGCCGCGGTGGAAAGACATGGCTCCACCCACCTGCGCTGCGGTGGCGTCTAATCCAGTGACCTTGCGAAAGTCCAAGAGCAGCGTCTTCGGCGCGTTTGCCTTGGCCATCCGGACATTAGCCTGAAAAATATTGAACATGTGACGGAAAATTTTAATCAAACCTAATCGAAGGCAGACACTCCTTCAACACGGCTCGAAAGACGCACATCTCCGGTCAAACATTCGCACACCAAAAGCAAATAAAATCACCACACACACACACACACACACACACACACACACACACACACACACACACACACACACACACACACACACACACACACACACGCTCTGTCATTCCCTATCAAATACAAACACAGAAATATATTACACACGACCACACCCAACCTCGCCCCCGCTGACACCCGAGTATATTTGCAAGCACTCCTCCAAACAACACGGACATGCTCTCGTTCTGCCTCACCTCCAGCGGGTCCAGCGCCTGTGCCGGTATGTTTTCCGCCCAGTCCGCCGTCTTGAGCAGCAGGTCCGAAATCAGGAGCGCCTTCTCTGAGATGATGGTGGCAGAGCCGAAGAAGACGTAGCCGGACAGGGAGATTGCCACCATGTTGCTGGACAGGCGCTGCAGGGCGATCGCAGGGCGGTTCAGGAACAAAAGTCACAAAAAAACAAAAATGGGTGCATGTGAATATGGGGCACAGTGCATCCCCCATCAGCTCGACATGATTGGCATTTTAAGCGCAGAGGGCAATAATTGGGAACGGCGCATGTTTTGGGGTGAGGGGGTGGCCGAGACGGAATTAGTTATGGCATTCCAAAACACAGCGAAATTTGACTGCATATTGTGTCATTCAAAGGACTCTCCAGGAAACAAGGATAAGGCGCAGACATGACCAGCACGTTGGCTTCACTAAAACCTGAAGGAGTTGCAGAAAAAGCAACAAGCTCGCTTTCCCTTCCGAAGATAATCAAGTTATAACCATTGCTTGCAATAAGTACATGTTAACACACAACGCAGACAACAATCCAAATGCAACTGGCGATATGTGTATTGCGAGCTTAGCACCACAACAACGAATGACGCGTGTTGGAGCCTTTAGAAGGGTTGCCCCCCCTGCGTGATAGGTGAGAGGTTAAAAAAAGAAGGGGGGGAGGCGCACGTCCAGGATGTCTCGCTCTTGGAAGGTGCGCATGTAGGAGGAACGAGAGGCGGCGACGTTGAAGCAGGTCACAGAGAGCTTTGAGTATTCGAAGGCAAAGGAGGCCAGGGCGGCGATGATGCCCATCAGGATGCCACCCTCCAGGCCATACACCGTCACCGTCACCAACGTGAGCCAAATAATGGCATACTCCACCCGCCGCAACTTCCCCCAACTCATCACCTGCGCACACCGCGGGTCCGCATCATCCGACACCGTCAAAATAAGCACCACACCTTCACTAACATGCCATTGGCGAGCGACAACACATGCTGTCGGGTCAGGACACCAAAATTCTGATATGTTATTACGGGAAAACGGATAAATTAATTTGAGAGAATTTATGATAGGTTTGTGGGTGAATTCAAAAATCATAAATGCGCGTTAATGATGTGTCATAGACCAGAGGTGGGGGAGG